>VXAA01006844.1:77224-119850 GCA_013399115.1 Anseranas semipalmata | reverse complement strand
GTTTGCTCAACTGAAAACATTTTCTAATTGAATGATAAAAAAAAAAAAAAATCTATGTCCATTTTTTCCTTAAGACTCTTAGATCCTCCTTTGGATTTAGAGTTAGTTTGCAAGGAGTACAGCCCTTAGGGCCCCTTCTTAATCATGCTTTGGCAGCAGAAGAGGCTGGCAAGGGCTGGGCTGTGAAGATGAAGGAAGCTTTGCTGAGCACCAGGGGGCAGGTAAACCAGGTGGTGCTCCTCATCTGCCGTCCCCATCCTCACACATTCCCAGTGGCCCTAATGGGAGAATGTTCTGTGTACGTCATGGCTTTTAGCGCGAAAGGAAGAAGGATCTCCAAAATCTTGTTAGTGCTATTAAAAGCTCTTCAGTGAAGAGCTCGGATATTACGCTTGTACACATGGTGAGCCTGAAGTTGGCAGGCACTGTCTCAGTCTCCATGCATGGCAATAATAACGCTTCAGAGAGATTGGCAAGTTTCAGAGCAAAACCAGAATGAATCCCTTGTTTCACTGCAGTCAGCTGCTGCTATATGAACTATGTATTTTTGAACTAATGACTCCTCTGTTTCCTAGGGAGACAAATAGTCTGACTAGCTGCAGCTTCCTTTGCTCAATCTCTTTGCTGCACTGAAAATAAAAGTCACAGCTGCTGACACTCATAGTGTTTACTGGGGTGACCAGCTCAGTTTCTCTACCAGCTGTGAATAATCTTGCATAGTTTTTACAGGAAAAGAAAAAAAAGAAAAAAGGAAAAAAGAAAAAAGCTGAGGTTCAAACGTTATAAAAGCCTTTAGTTAGTTCAGTTTAGTTGTCTACAGTGTATAGAAAATGTTCATCTTGTTCCTGTCAAACTGGTTGAGAAATCTGCAAAAGTAATGAAGGAGGATAGGACATCCAAACAACAGAAATCAGAGCGACAAATTGGGAGCAAAACCTGGGCAGGGAGAAATTTTCTCCAAACAAAATCATCTTATCCCATCAGAGGTGATTCCGTGGCTTGAATGTGGACACAGGAGAATTGACTTTATGATGCCTCAGTTCCCTAGACACAAAGCTGTATATTTTTTTCTTCTCACAAAGCAAATATTTTGAGGTCCTCAGAGCTATTGTAGTAGTGAGAATTGTGTAAGTGTTTGTCAGACATTTAGAAAGTAAAAGATTGTTTTGATACAACACGGTTTAGCAGAGCTTTAAAGACTAAAAATGTGCAATGACTCCCTGCTAGATGAGGCCTTAGCGCGGGAGATAGAGGAGGATGACAACGTAACTGGGTACACAGCCCTCAGCAAGAGCGAGAGGGAGCAGATGCATGATGTGTGGTCCCAGATAGCTTTAACTGTCTAGCACTGATGAGCTGTGCAGACAGCAAATGCAGATCAGAAAGTTGTCACGGTTACTGCATGGTCACTACATGTCACTGCATGGTTACCTCCAAGCACAGAGCCTCTCACCTTTACCAGCCTTTACCCTGTGTCCTCTGTGGTCTGTGGAGTGTAGATGACTACGATATCAGCATCCCTACCCTGCAGCAGAGAAGGCTAGAAAAGAAAATATGGGTTACGTGTCATGTAGCAATCAAAGTCCAATTGGCGCATGTGTTGTACACATGTGGGATTTGGTATTTGGCAAGTGCCTGTGAGCCATCATTATGCAGGTCTAGACAGACAGTTAAAGGTGGTTTAAAAACTTCAGTACCTTCTGAGAGCTGAAACTCTCCAGAAATAATATGCCAAATCTCTTACAAACCTATTTAAGTTTTCAAAAACTTAACTGGCTGCAGGATTGACCAAACCAAGAGCTGTGCGTCACCCATTGCATTCTTAGCCCATGGTTAGCATTTCACATTGCTGCCAGGGGTAGACCTCCTTAACCATGGTGTTGGCTGAAGCCTGATCCAAAGGCTACTTGAGCTTAGATGCAAGGTAGTGCTTGAATGCAGCTGCACAGAGCCATGTCCCTCCTCTGGTGGAAAGAGTGGCACCAGCTGATGTAGAGCCGCCCTTACGATCCAGCTGGCTGTGCACCTACAAGGGGGGGAATCCTCCACTGGCACCTAGGTTTGTAAAAGCATCCTACACAAAACAGTTCTTGGGTTTAGGATCGTTGCCACTGAGTGGAAAGAGAAGCCCTCTGTGGCGTTTTAAAATTGTATGTGTTTATTTAATGCACATAGCACACAGACAAAGCTTGCACCAGAAAGAAAAAAAGCAGCCCTAACCCTGCTTCAAAATGTTCTTGCATGCTCACTTGCTTTCTCTCTCTCTTCTTTTCCTCCATAAATGGGGGGAGTATGTCTGTAATAACCACATGCATCTGGGAATTGAGATTGTGGGATACATTTAGCAGGTGAGAGACGAGCAAGGAATCAGTGATACAGCCTGTGTCAGATGATGCTGGCTGATGGCAGCTGCAGAGAAGTGCTGCTTGCGAAGCTGAGCCTGTGAAAGAAATGCTTGAGAAGTAGTAAATGGGAGACTATTTAAACAACCTTTAGTAGTGCTGAGGATGTTAGTGGAATCAAGCTGTTCAAGTTTGATAGCGCTAGCCAGAGATGCAGTATGAGAGAAAAAAAATGTCAAAGAAAAAATAAGTTATTAAAAAACTGGAATCTTACTGTCTAGCAGGATTCAGGGAATATGACCCATTTGCCTCATCCAAGAGAAGGCTAGGATACGGTTTGATCATATGGGGCCTGAAATATGATAGTCCCTCAGCCCGTCTAGCAGGCAGAGCTGGTCACCAGCAATGGAGCCAAGTGGCTGGAAGCTGACACACGAGCAGTTCAGGCTGCACAGAGCACAGCAGCAGCAGCTGCCTTCGCTCCCACCTTGTGCTTGCAGGTACCGCGCTGGGGAGCAGGGTTTGGGGCAACGTCACCCTCACAGCCGAGCAATGTGCTGTGTACATTGGGAGCGGCACGCGTGCTGTTTAGTGCCACAGGTCTTACTTTTAAGGGTATTTAAAGAGGTATGTGCAATTCACTTTGTTGTAGCTTAGCCAGGGAATGGGCTTGCTCTTTGTTGAATGCTGGGGATGGGGGAAGGAGAGGCTGGTGCTGAGAGATGGAAGGGCTTTTTCTATCATAATACTTTTCAAACTATAAAGTAGTAGGGCCATTTATTGGAAAATATCAAAGCATTTTCTTCACAGGCAAAAAGCTTTCTCTTTCTGTTTCTAATAACAGCCTCCAATGTGAGCTGATTTTCTCATTTAATCTTCTTCATTGTCCTGCTCCTTCCCATGTGCTTGCAGGAGGGAAAGGGCACAGGATATAGCAGTGCAGGCGGCTGTTGCTCCTAGTGCCTGTGTGGGTATTTCCCCTGCAGAAAGGGCTTGACAGTAGGGGAAGATCAGGATGCAGCACTTGCACCATTGTGGCATAGTGTTCACTGCAGTGGCAGTGCGTCACCCTGTGTTAGCATCACGGCAGTGTCCCTGTTTCCCTCAGCTGAACCGAAACAGCAGGGTATAGCCATGTGTGTGTTTTTAATGAGCGCAGCCCCAAACAGCCAGGATGCTGGTGGAGTGAGGGCACCCAAAAGGGCTGAGAGGCAGGCAGCCTCCTGTCCTGCTCATGGAGCTGCCACCAGATGGAGTTCCTAGAAGAGCATCCAGGTCTAGGGACTGGCTCTTCCCATTGTAGGGACCTATTCCTGCCACCCCCACCCTGCAGCATCTTGATCCCCAGGGGGCAGGTGGGCGTCCCCAGGAAAAGGGAGGGAATTGGCAGCTGGCTTTCTGCCCTAGTGCTTCTCTCTCTTGCTCAAATATGTATTAGGGATTCCTCCTCCTCCCATCATCAGGTAATTGAGTTTGACGGGGTTGGTTCACTGTGCTGGGCAACATGGATGCATCCTGACAGGGGAGAAGCTGCCTCTGCCAGTGGAAAGGATGCGGGCAGTTTGTGGAGGCAGGCTCCTGCTCTCTGCTCTTGCCATATGATTGAGCTGTGTGCACCAGTATGTGCGCGTGTCTTTCACTTCCATGTACATCAAATAACTTTGCACTTGAATGGCCTCACCAGCTCCCAGGTCTGTTTTTCACATAAGCTCTTCCTCCATCCCAAAGGAATGCCATTAAATTGTGTATGCAAGAGCTGTGCAGCCTCCTGCACTAAGTGCTTGGACATTGCCTGCGATCAACAGCTCAAGGGTGGCCTGGCCAGTTCCCTGGGTTTCTCACTCTCCTGGTAACATGGTGATGATACACCTCCAGAAAGTCTCCTTCCCCAGCAGGAGAGGAGAACTTTGCCATTTGTCCAGAAATGGGTCACAGCATCATTCTGGGCTGCATTGTTGTGCAACAGCATCCAGCATAGCACATTCTCATATGCTCATTTTCATAAAATGAGCAGTGGTCATAAAAAAAGCCACACATTTCTGCCCACCACAGTTCGTATGGAGGCACGTGGGCCTTTGTGTTGAAAAGCCACAGAGAGGTTGAGAATCAGAGAGGGAGAAGTGGGAGGACACCAGGAGCAAAGCTTCACTCAAGAAATGTCATAACCACAGACACAGCTCAACAGGCAGAGTAGCTGTCTTGCAGGAGCCATAAGACCCAGACTGTGTCCCAATGCCCTCCTCACAGTCAGTAATTAATATTAATGAATACCATTAGTATTCAAACAAGTTATCCATTAGAATTTCTAACCCAATGAAGCAGTATGACTTATAACTGAACTGGTTATGCTTTTCTATTTTGGGGCAAGGCAACTCTCAAACATGCTTTATCAGAAGTATTTGGCAGGGTTGTCCCCTTTTTCCCCCAGCAAAACTCCCTGTGTGGGTTCCATCTTCATAAATATTTATTTACAAACATCATGCCTGCAGCTGTCCAGAGAGATGAGTAGGGATGGCCTTTTGAAAAATATTGTTGCAGATCCCGTTCAGCCCTTACGTCTTTCCCAGGTGGCTTTGGACCTCAGGCCTTCTGCTCTGTTGGGTTTGCTAGTCCCAGTGACCCCGCAGCCGGGGACAGTGGTGAGTCCCTGTACTGACACCATAGGATGTCCCTGCATACTGGAGCTCCCCTGCTCCAATTGGGCTGTTTGCACAAGCTGCCACACAGGAGGATGTGTGGGTGGCCATGAAGCGTGTTTCTCTGGAGGGTTGACTGGCTGGCAAAATCCCCAGAGTCCTCAGGGTTTGTTGAATGGTGAAAATCAGAACCTAGTGTGATGGCGAGAAGGGGAAATGGGTTGTGGTGGCTTTGGGAGCAGGGTGATGTTTGGGGCTAACTGTGCTTAGCTGAGGCTGACCTAGGGCCACCTGAGCTGGCTCAGCCAGCCTCAAAAGCCTGGATGTTTATTTTTAGATACATTTGGACAGTTTTCTGCTGCATCTCTGCAGAGTCCCACAGCTCTCCTTGTCATCACAACACTCCCTGGCAGTTTTTTTCTTGGTGAACAAACATTAGGGCTTGGCTCCCTTTAGCAGAAGGCACCCTCGCAGTGGTACCCAAGCCTTCTTCTTCTCTACTGCATTCAGATGAATGGAGATGAGGTCCCAGTGCCTCCCTTCCTCTCCCACTAGCTACCCAGCAGCAGGCAGTGGGTTCCCACTGCTTTCTGGGACTAAGGCAGCTCCCACCCAGCTCCCACTGGGAGCTTTCTGGGAGCAAAAGTCCCTGTCTGTGAAAAAAGACCAATACAGGGAAAAAAATACTTCAAATTAGCCTTCCTAGCCAGAAGCTCACATTGCATTTCAGGCATTGCTGTGGGGTGGTTGTCGATGGCCTGATGGAGTAACTTACAGTCTACACTGCCACTGATAAATAGAAATTTTCCCTAACAGGGTAGAGTTTTGTGCCTGATTTAAACAAAGTAAATAAATAAATAAAGGGAGAGGGATGATTTTGGGTCACTGGAAATCCAGTGAATTACTCTGAAGCCATTAGCAAGATGCAGGAATGGGTGTACAAGAGAGGGTATGAATCACTCCTTTCTCCTCCGTGCTGCTTCAGCTAAACTGCTACACTGTTCAGCTTCATTAATAATTAATATGGCAGGGAAGCAGGGCCCAGTGGCGTTGTCTCGTGTCACAGCGAAAGGGGAGAGCGTGTGCTCAGATCCGCCCTGCCGCTCCTATGCCACAGCTCTAGAAAGGATGGCTGGGTTTGTAAAAGAAGTAAACAAAATCTCTGCATCTTGCTGGAGGTAATAACAGTGGGTTACGGAGCTGAGCATGCCATCCAAGGTGAAGTGAAGGTTCCCGAAGAGGAAGAAACCTACACAAAATAGAAAAGACAACCTTGAAATCTGCAGCATGGCTCAAACAGAAAAATAACAATGATGTGCTTGTCAGAGGAGAGAAAAACACTCTTGATTTCACTGTTGCCTCAATGACAGTCTCTAAGGATCCCTTAATTAACAGCTAAAAGATAAAAATACAAATTAAAAATAAAAAGCTCGAGCTTTCTTAGGATGTGGATTACATCAAGACAAACCAACATGCGCCCCTCGGAGCCCCGCGGCCTGCGGAGGAGCCCGGCCCCACCACTCGCCCAGCCTACACCTCCCTCCCAGGCATCTCTTGGAGGGGGTGGCAGACAGACAGGGGGATGTGGGGACGTATAATCCTGCCTGAGGAATTATTTCCCTGCAAGCATTTCCAGCACGTGTTGAGAGAGGTAGGGCGCAGCTTGATTGCTGGGTGAGGGAGGGACCTCCTGGTGTCATGGTCCCGGGATGTGAAGGCCAAAAAGGCCTTGGAGCAAAGGTCTACGGGACAGATCATTTAGAAAAAATCAGGCCCTGGTGAACAACAGTGATGAACAGCTTATCTGTGGGCACCACAGATGGAATCTTATTTTGGATCATCTGCAACTTATTTTGTCATCTCTTCTAACCAAAAATAAAGTAGCAACTTCCCCCAGTATAGAGGAAAGTTAAAGCCTACTTACTCTGAGAAATTGCCCTTGTCAAGATGGTGGGTTGGTGTTTGACATCAGCTAACAAGTTTTAATGCAGCATGGGGGTTGCTATGCATAGATATGAGTTAAGGCTTTCAAAAAAAGCTTTTATGGTTTAGAAATCACTGCTGCTTAGTGAGCCTCATAACGTATTAATTTAGGTATGTTTATTATGCTTCTACTTGAAAGAAATGAAATAATCTATGGTGTGAAAAAAATATATACATATATATATATATGTATCATTTTTTTACTTGTTGGGAAGGGGAAATTCTGTGTGGGTGCATGTGGATGAGCATGGTTCTCCTGTGCAATAGTTGTACTAAGCAGAAAACAGGTGCCCTGCATAGCCTATTAGTGCCCAATGAGTCTACCTGGAGCAATGCAAGCTTTTATCATGAGCAAACTCCTGGTCAGGCAGTCACTGAGAAAGGACCTTCCTTGCAACGATGTCAATAAGAAGGAACACATTAATGTTTACTGGCAGCTTCAATGTAAAGTCTGCCAGCATTGACTGAACTCGCCTCTGCCAGCAATGCAAGCTAAGCTGGTACACCATGCACTGATGTGGCTGATCTCTCCTCCAGCTCTGCTGGGTCCATCACTGCAGCAGAGGGGCAGGGAGCTGGGAAATGGGACACTTTATATTGGGGTGGCCAGGAAAGTCTCAAGGATGGAGTGAATTATGTCATTTAATGATTAAATAGATTTTAACAGTGGAGATGAATGGAGCACATTCACAAAAATGTTCTTTGCATGCTCTCTCCTTACTGCAGGAGGAGTGAGCAGGCTAGGAAGTCACAGAGGATATCTGTTCAGTCTGGAGTGAGTGGTGAAATGCCGTTTTTCCTTGCCTTGCCTTGCCTTTACTTGCCTTGCCTTGCCTTGCCTTACCTTTCCTTGCCTTGCCTTACCTTTCCTTGCCTTGCCTTACCTTTCCTTTTCTTGCCTTGCCTTTCCTTACCTTTCCTTGCCTTTCCTTGCCTTGTCTTGTCTTTTTTTTTTTTTTTTTTCAATTCAAAGGAAGAAAGACAACAGAGCAGAGCAGGCTCTCTAATAAAAACAGAAAAGAAACTGTAAAATGCTAGTTTGTGTTTTATTTTTTTGCTAACGCCAAAGTCATTGGCAGTAAGTTTTGACAAGGCCATCTTGAAAACAACTAAATGAATGAAAAGATGAAAGTTGGTTAATCCTTTGCTCATCTGCAATGGCTGATAAGTTTCTTAGATGTCACTGGGTACCCTTTGCAAGCCTGGTGCTTGCTGCATCTGCTGCAGCAGAGGGGCAGCCACCCCCACCTACTACCCCTCTCCTGGGATTTAGTGCCAGCATCACTGCCTGGAGCCTTGTTTATGCCAACCTCATTCAGTTGAAATAATGTAAGTTATCTGGAGCATTTTTAATAGCAGAGTGCTTTTTCAAATGGAAGGAGGTCAGAGCGCCCCTCTGCCTGCTAGTGTTGAGATGAGATTTATTTTCTGGCGAGGGAAAACAGTGGAGACCCAATGCCAGGCTGTGGGGGAGGTACGGATGCCTGCAGGCTTCAGACAGTGTTATCATGACATTTGTAGTTCGTTGACTCTTGGTGAGTCCGGTGTTTACACCTTGTATCACCAAGCCTATCCTATGGGGCACAGTGCAAAGGGCTTTTGTTGCGGTTGTGTTAGTAGTTAATTCATTTTTCTATCTTCCATGCCCCTGCAAGCAAGTTGCTTCCAGTCTTCATTCCCTTTCTCGTCAGGACCTGAAAAAGGGATTAAATATTTCCTCCCGTCCCAGCAGCTGGGCTCTAACAAACCCCTTCTGTAAAGCATCTGTCTGCACCTGCGAGGGAGGAGAAGGGGCTGGCAGTGTGGCAGAGCCATAGGAGGCTGCAGCCTCAATCTGCCCCTCTTCCAAGTCCAATTTTCTCACAGCACTGCGGAACTGACCCATTTGTCAACTGTATTTTAACAGCAGTTTTTCTTATTCATCATATCTCATAATCACTTCTCCCACCTTTCCTTTGAGTAACTCCCCACACTCTCACATTTTTTTTGCTGTATAGAGGGGTTGTTTGATTTTATTTTAGGCCTAGGCATTCAGTTGCTGTCGTTTGCCCTACTCCCATGACGTTTCCTTCCTCGTACTTGGTACGTCATCACCTTGATACTCTTGCACCTTCTGCTTCCTTGCACCACAAAGGATGTATTTCTGCTCTTTTTACTGTCCCTAGGGTGGAGCAACTCACATCTACCATGTTCTGATGTTTCAGATGTATATGTATAGAGAGTGATATAGGTAAACAGATACACAGCTGACAAACTCATCTTCCTTCTGGCATTGAGTCTTCCAGAAACATTCTGTCTCTGCTGTTCCTTCATGGCATCATTCAGCAACAAAAATGTTTTACTCCATCCTTATCTCCCTCCCTGGATATCCTCAAAAGCCACCACGACATGGTCCTGGGCAACTTGCTCTGGGTGTCCCTGCTTGAGCAGGCAGTTGGACCAGATGACCTCCAGGGGTCCCTTCCAACCTCAACCATTCTGGGATTCTGTGAATTTGCAACCAGGATAAACTATTTCTTGTCATAAAAGGTAACTTTTATTCTGTGTTAGAAATAAACCCTTGCACCATTTATGCAGAAGAATTTTGGCGCCGTTCTCCCCTCAGAGCATGAACTGGCTCGCTCCAGGTACCAGGAGGAGAAAAGTTCCCTTTGGTTCCTCTGGGTAGAGTAGATCTTGAGCATTTGGCATCCCTGAGCTGCCTGTCGTGCCAGTGAGGGAGACTCCTCTTCCACAGCACAGTCATCCACAGGGAACATTGCCCGTGACTCAACCGTGTCAACGCAAAGCCCAACATCACCGATTACACTGCCACTGAAGGTGGATTTGTGCAAAGATGTGAAGCTGTGCACTGAAATGGCTGATGTTTGGGTGCCTGTCCACTTCCCCTATCTCTGCAGATGAAATGGGGCAGACAACACCTCAAACTGCTGAAATAATGCTCATTAGAGAATACAAAAGCTAGCCCAGCATAAAATGGTGTGCTGTCATTGCACCCAGGTGGGTGTCATCATGTTCACATTGACACTATCCACATCTCTGTACAGGATGGAGTGCAGCAGTTCATTGTGTGTGCACGCAGGCTCTCTCCATTCTTTGACCGTGGAGCTGCAGTCCATCAGTACAAGGATGACGCCTTTTTTTAAGATTTAAGCACACTGCTGTCTTGGAAAATGCAACCAGAACAGAAAAATATAGCAGTGAAAAGCTGAGCTTGTCATGGCAGATTGAGACATTTCAGCACAAGAGAAATGTAAAAGCAAACATATTAAGAAAATACAGCCCAAGTGTCCAGATATAACTGCCAGGGTGGCTAAAGGAGGCCTGGCAGAGTCAAAACTTGTCAAGGCTGGTTCTCAGTGCAAAAAAAAAGAGCCAGTGGTCCACTTGGAAAGAGATGAAACCTGGGCTAAAGTGCATATTCTCAGCTGAATCGGTGGGGGTAAGAGCATCCTCTGCATGCATTAGAGCTATTTTCATGTGCCTGGAAAAGAGATAGGGCAGTGCCTGGGCCAGGCAGAGATTTACCACTAAGAGCAAGTATATGTATTAAATCCAAGGTTGTATGGAAGAAGCCCTGCTTCTGAAGCCTTGCTTGACCCCACATGGTATTTGGAGAGAAAGGCACATCCAGAAGGGGTTTGAGTGTGACACATTGGTGCACCTTTTGTCCCTGAAAATTGGCCTGTGAACTAGGTCTGCACAAATAATTTCACATGGGCACGAAATGTGTCCACCTGAATAACTGCAGGGACTACTGGAGCACGCAACCAGAAAAAGGAGGCCCAGGAAGCTGGCTGGCCTGGAAGCCAGGCAGTAGGTTCTGGCAGGAGTCTCTGTCAGTGTTGCAAGGGCAGAGGTCCTAAAAGGCACTGGGGACGTGGAAGAGAGAGAAGAGCACTGCTGTGCAAATTGGCTGCTTCCATCTCCAGTAGGAGGCCCGTGCTTTTGCCCTATCTCATGGAGGGATCTCCCAGCCAAAGGAATTTCCTCTGCAGCCTGGGTTCCCGCTGGAGCACGGCAAAACATGTGCTACTAGCCAAATTACGGCTGAGTGCCTCAGTGCTAGTGCTGGACATCCTCCTAGTATTTAATTAGAGGCAGTAATGAAAATAGCATGCTGTTCTCTGCTGCTGAAATGAGCAGTGAAATGAACTGCCGAGATGGCAGAGACCTCACTGCCAGGTCTCCAGGACACTCATGACTCACACTGCAGCAAAACACCTGACACAGAGCAAGGCACTCCTTGGGAAATCCCATCTGTATTTGAAAGGATTACTTCTCCTGCACTGGGGAAAAAAAAAAAAAAAGGTGGGGAAAAAAATGATGATCATAAGACCTATTTTCCTTTAGAGATGTAGAAAAGCAATGAATGCAAGGCAGCTCTCCCCACAGTCTCTGCCAGCTACCTCCCTAACAAGCAAGCTTGCTGACCTAGATCAGAATCCATGTGTTGGGATGCAAATCGTGCAGCATGGACCATTGAGCAGGCTCTCTGAGGGCACGGGCAGTGAGCCACAGATACTCTGGCGCAGGTGCTCTTCCCGGGGTGACGTGCACTGAGACATCTGCCTGCCTGTGTCACGGGTGCAGCTGTACAGACCAGCAAGCAGGACACATATCTTAGGGCCCCACTATTTCAAGACACCCTCCCATGCACAGCTTCTGCTCTTTACCCAGCCCTGGCAGCTAGCATACCCCTTTAGGGAAAAAATACCTTGTAGAAAACATCTCAACAAGCGAGGGAAGCAAGCAGTGGGGATGCCATGCTGACAGCCAGTCCCAGGTGGATTCAGCCTTGACAAATCCCTGTCTCCCTTGTGTGACACATAGCATCTGAAGAGCAAACACGCAACCTGCACCAGGGATGCGTGAGAGCACAGGCTGCCTGTGCATCACCTGCTATTCCTGCCACTGATGAGTTCTTTGGTACACGGGGGACATGCTACTGCCAAGCCATGTGAAGAATCTGCTGACACCTCCCACCCTCTTTTCTTATGTTTAGATCTTCTGAGCAGGTACGTGTATCTTGACACATTGAGGGAGGCTTATGGAATGATGTTTTTTATAATGGTGAAAAATAAGGTAGCATTTGCTTTTCTGCTTTCTCTCTGTGACACCAGATGATATAAATACCCATGAATAACAACAGCACTAGCAGGGCAAGGCAGATTTATCCGTAATGATGGATAGCATCATTAGCCTGTCCCAGGGTCACATTGTGGTCTCAGGTGTATGTGCAATGCCCAGCAAAGCGCTGGAAGCTGTGCCTGCTTGTCCAAGAACTACAGCACGCCCTCACCTCATTCCTCTCCAGTGTAGGACCATCAGTCTGACCTGAGCAGAGCTCAAACCACGTCCACTCATGTCCAGGGCACTTGGCGCTGGGTAGATCCTGCTTTTTCATGCTGTGGGGAAAAACTTATTCCCAAGGTGTCAGCCTTCTGGACCAACTCCTGTTGTCCAACTCCAGAAACCCTTTTCCCACAATAACCTCAGGCTTTACTTCCCATAGAAGTGTTGCACCTCAGTCCCAGACTTTTCTTTCAGCCTCACAAAGGACATCCCAGCATGAAAGCAAAAATGGACCAAGGGAACGTTTTATTCACAACTTGCTCTTATAGCCCTTGCAATTTTGATCAAGAGGGGATGGAGAAGAGGCAAAAGACTCCAGGATGGAACATAGTCTTAAGTTTTTGCTCTTCTGGATTGTTCAATGCTATGAAAAACAATAAACAAGCTGATCTTTTGGCTTGACATGCTGATTTTCCTCAATACCCAGCAAAAGCTTGAGCTCTCTACCTTGGTCTGCACTCTGTCCCCACCAGCACAAGTAGGATGTCAAGAACAGAATGGGGAGCTGAAGCTGACATCTTTATCACATTCCCATTAGGCCATTGTTAGGGCTGAACTTGTGCCGTGGCAGGGCCTCTGTAACCCACAATGTACACAGTAGCTTCGCCTCTGATTTATATCAAAGATGGCTGCGATTCTTCCCAAAAGTCAATATAGAAAATGAGGCTATTCAAAGCAAGCTTAAGTGGGGTGTAAGAAGAGCACTGGTCTTCCTGGAGCCCCCATGCAGACGAAAATTTCATCTAGCTGTCTTATAACTTGAATCATAAATGTGCCTTGGAAATCTGGGCTCCTAATGAAAACAGAAGGAACTGAACAGTCAGTTTTATAATGTTAGCTCATTGCCTCTATTGAATCATCTCCAGCACAACCAGCATCACGTTGCATTAATGCATGGCAGTACCACCTGATCCTAATCTAATTCCATCAATTCAAAGCACAGTCTTGCTATGCAAACCTCGGGGGGCATGTGTGGAAAGAGTTACATACCTAAAAAGTGTTTTTTTTTTTTTCCTTCCATTTGAAACTATTCAAGCCTCATTAGAAATACAGGGAGTTTTAAATGCCTGCCATGGAGAACTGATTAAAGCATGCTTTCAGGAAGCTGGCAGCTGTGAATTCATTCAGGAAATTCTTCCTCCAGGTGCTGAAAACATGTGCTCTGTCGTGTCACCATGTGAAAACAAGCTGAAAGCTGAAAGGGTATTTCACAGAATGATGGTATGAATTTGCACGTTTGCAAGCATGTGAGTGTTTTCTTTTTCTTCTTTTCTTTCTTTCTTTTTTTTTTTTTTTTTTTCTGATATCTCCAGCTTTTAACAGTTCCTAAATAGGAAAACATGAGAAGCTTTCCAGCTCGGCAGGCAGCAGAAGGAAGCTGGGCACATTGCCCTGAGACCTGCCTTGTGCTTCCAGAGTTACTGCTAAAAGTTGTCAGCTTGAAGGAAAATAAAACAGCTCTGAGCCATGGAGAGGTACGCTTGCTGTGGTTAAATCAAGCTGTGCCATTCCAGGAATTTGCAGCACTTTCAGACTGCTCTAGAATGATAGCACCAGGGGAAAGGATTCAGAGATTTTAATAGTGTTTCTTCAAGGCCATATCTTATGTCTTCAAAGTGTGGTTTTGGAGAACACAGCTGAATGGCAGGTGACTCATAAATGTTTGTCATGTCTGTTTTAAAGGTGGGCTATCATTAGTGTGTCGTATACGAACCAGAAGAAGTGTGAATCCACTGGTGAAAGCCAGTGACATGATCTGATGTGGAAGAAACCATCAGCCCTGTTGACTGAAATATTTTAGATACAGAAAGTGGAGGCAGGAATCCTTTGCAGTTTCAACTTCAGAGTCATTCAGCTGAACAGAGCCCAAATCCCCAACTCCCCCCTCATTTACTTATCTGCAGACTTTGAGGATTGCAGAATCATTAGATCATGCAATCTGACCTCTTCTTGTCTTGGAATTACATGTAGCTACTCAAAGCTCTGTTTGACCAAAAAATGTCTTCTAGTATGATATTCAAGCAGATGGAAGACTTTTATTTTACCCTTTTATGCCAAAGTGCTTTATCTTTCTTTTGGAGAAACTGCCTCTTCTGAAGAGATTTCTTTTTCTAGAGGCTAATTTTTGTCAGCACCCAAACGACAAGCTTCCCAGCTGCTTTATGATTCATTCTCTTACCAATCATAATGTTCAAAAGTGAAATTTGATTGTATGCACAAGTCCTGCCGAGTTGGCAAGACAGGAAAACTTCGCCCAAAGGGAAGCCCCTGGTTGTCTGAGCAAGGGTGCAAACACGCTGATGAGGACTAGGAAATCCCACCTGAAGTCTCCACATCACACAAATACTCTAGTTTTCATGCTGAATGAGGAATCAGGCAGTATAGCTGTCATGATGTTGCTCAGTGGTGTCTCATTAGACCAGGATTTATTTGCACAGAGGATATATGAATGCGGTCAGCATCCTTACAACTGACAGATCATGCAGAACATTTCTGTTGGGAAAAGAGAGAGATCTTTGAGGACCTTAAAGTATGTAATAGCACAGTGACAACATGTGTTCCTAGAAAGACTCACTGGAGCTCAGGAAGGACACAGAGAGGCTTTTGCAGGTAATGCTTTGATGCATGTGGTCCAGGGAAAGGAATTGGATGGTGGGGGCACTTTGTTCTATGCTACGTGACAGAGGAAAGCTGATACACCAAGTTGGCCTTTGGAAAGAAATATCAGCATGGTTGGTTCTGGTTGACCAGAGACACGGTATTCGACCACCAATAGCTTCCACTCTTTTATGTGATTATGGTGCACAGTTGCCTGGACAGCTGCAAACCTGACATCAATGTCTTTGGCAGGGCAGGAGGAGCTGAAGACTCTGAATAGATATAGGAGCAAGAATTACGTGGATTCCTTCTTCGCGTAAGCCCTCCTTCCCCTTCAAAGCTAGCAAAATTGACTCTGATCACTTCAAACCCATTGCACTGGTCTCTCTCTGTCCCTCTCTGTTTTTTTTTTTTTTTTTTTTTTTTTTCCCCCAGGCTCTGTTGTCACTTTTTTCTCAAANNGCTCTGTTGTCACTTCTTTCTCAAAACTGAGCTTTTGATCCTCTTTCCTCTCCCCCCCCCCACCTAGTTTCCTAAATCTTAAATAAAGATACAGTAGAGACACATCCACAGATCTCAATGCATATAAATATAAAGGGTAGAGTCATCTTTGGCCTTTAAATGAATAAGGAGTTTGTGGTTAACCCTTGTATCACTACTGTATCCTAAACAAATAACACACCCCCGGCCGATGTGCTCTGACCTTCATTCCCCACGTAACAGCACTAACCCATGCTTTCTGGAAATAAAACACCACAAACTGGTGTGGAGGGTTGACCTTGGCTGGCCACCAGGTGCCCACCACACCGCTTGCTCACTCCCTGTCCTCAGTAGGATGGGGGAGAAGATACAATGAGACAACAGTTGAGAGCACAGCTAACAGAGGCAGCCAAGAGATGCAGCAATTTGCACAGTAGTCTTTGGCTTTGCTTTGGAAATGTCAGGACTTTCTGGGGACAAGGTCCAAGAGCATTGGGGTATGCGTGGCAACCCCCTGAGAAACTTGAGAGTGCCTGCTGCTTTTAGGCAGGGATAGACTAAGGAGTGCCACAACTGCGTGGGCCTGAGGAAGCGCTAGCAGCCTACCATGAGTGTGATTAACTGCCCCTGACCTAGGGTGCCCGGGGCCTTTGCTGTAGCTGCACCCTGATTAGGGAGGTTCAACCATCCCTCCAGCTGGTGCATGGGAGATGCCTATACAAGAGCCTGCTCCAGTGCACAGCCAATAGAGGCAGCTAACAGATGCAGCAGTTTGTGCTGCAGAAGGTGCAAAGAAAGGGTTGGAGAAAGAGGCCCACAGTTGAATTTGGCTCACTCTAACTGTCTTGGATATGGTGGTGACATTCCTTGATGTTTCTTGATGTTCTTTAACTGGACTTCAGTAAGGCCTTTGACACTGTACCCCATAAGATTCACATAGACAAGCTGACGAAGTAGGGGCTGGATGGGTAGACAATGAGGTGGTTAAAAACTGGCAGAATGGCCAGGCCCAGAGAGTAGTGGTTAATGGTGCAAAGTCTAATTGGACGCCAATAACTAGTGACGTACCCCAGGGGTCAATACTGGGTCTAGTCCCACTCAGCACCTTCATTCATGATCTGGATGATGGGGCAGGGCGTACCACTGGCAAGACTGCAGATGACACGAAACTGGGGAGAGTGGCTGATACACCAGAGCGCTATGCTACCATCCAGAGGGACCTCAACAGTCCGGAGAACTGAGCTGACAGGAAACTCACGCAGTTCAACAAGGAGAAGTGCTAAGTCCTACACCTGAGCAGGAACAGCCCCAGGCACCCGTACATGCTGGGGGCCACCCAGACTAGTAGGAAAAGCTCTGGGGTTCCTGGTGGACACCAAGTTGAACATGAGTCAGCAATGTGCCCTTGCTGCTAAGAAAGCTAAGGCCACACCTTGAGTACCGTGTCCAGTTCTGGGCTCTCCGTTACAAGAGAAACATGTAGCTGTGGAACAGAGACCAACAAAGGGCCACAAAGATGAAGGGACTGGAGTACCTCTCCTCTGAGGAAAGGCTCAGAGAGTTGGGACTGTTGAGTCTGGAGAAGAGAAGGCTCAGGGGAGATCTTATCAACTTATATAAATACCTGAAAGGAGGATGCAAAGAAGAAAATGCCTGGCTATTTTCAGTGGTGCCCAATGTCAGGACAAGAGGCAACGGGCACAACCTGGAACACAGTAGGTTCCATCTAAACATCAGGAAGCACTTCTTCACTGCGTGGGTGACTGAGAACTGGAAGATATTGCCCAGAGAGGTTGTGGAGTCTCCCTCCTTGGAGACTTTCAAAAGCCACCTGGCCATGGTGCTGGGCAACCTGCTCTGGGTGTCCCTGCTTGAGCAGGGGGTGGACCAGATGATCTCCAGAGGTCCCTTCCAACCCTAAACACTCTGTGATTCTGTGAACTCATGGACTGAGATAAGGACAAGGAGATCTCTCACCAATTACCACCATGGACAAAACAGACTTGTCTCAGGAATGATTAAGTCAATTTATTGCCAATTAATAGCAGTAGAGCTTTGAGAGCTTTGAGTAGAGCTCGAGTAGAGCTTTTAAAAACACCTTTCCCCCATCCACGCCGTTTTACTACTCCCCCTGAGTGGCGCAGAGGGATGATGAATTGGGGTTGCAGTCAGTCTGTAACATTTTGTCTCCGCTGCTCCTTCACGGTCACTTTCTGCCCCTGCTCCACGTGGGCTCCCTCCCATGGGATGCCGTCCTTCCCGAACTGATCCTGTGTGGGCTTCCCACAGGCTGCAGCTCTTCCAGAACAGCCCCAACATGGCTCCGTACCATGAGGCCCATCCCTCAGGACCAAACTGCTCCAACATGGCTCCCCCACGGGCGGCAGCTCCCGCCAGGCCTCCTGCTCCTGCATGGGCTTCTCTCCACGGGCTGCAGCTCCGGCCCGGGGCCTGCTCCTGCGGGGGCTCCCATGGGCCGCAGCCTCCTTCAGGCCACATCCACCTGCTCCATGGGGGCTCCTCCATGGCTGCAGCGTGGAGATCTGCTCCGTGGGGTCCCCATGGGCTGCAGGGGGACGGCCTGCTCCACCATGGGCCTCTCCACGGGCCGCAGGGGAACTTGTGCTGCGGCGCCTGGAGCCCCTCCTGCCCTCCTGCTGCACTGCCCTGGGTGCCTGCAGGGCTGCTTCTCACCCCTCTCTCCCAGCTGCTGTGGCACAGCAGTTTGTTCCCTTCCTTAGCTCTGCTCTCCCAGAGGCACAACCAGCGTCACTCCCTGGCTCGGCTCTGGCCAGCGGCGGGTCCCTTTTGGAGCCGGCTGGAGCTGGCTCTGATCTGACATGGGGCAGCTGCTGGGCTCTGCTCACAGAGGCCACCCCTGCAGCACTCCTCCCAGCCCCACTACCAAAACCTTGCCACGTAGGCCCAATAAAGCTGGTAACCTTGCAATAAATAATTTTGGAGTTTTATTGAGAAGTTCTCATTTAACGTGCGCATGAAAGGTGAATCAGACTTCACACATTTAATATGTGATTACCGGTGTTCTGTGCTGATTTAAATAAGTGCTGTTGTCTTATGTTGAACGCCTCTATTTATACACATCGCTGCTTTTCTCTTCTTATAGTGTAGGTTATGACCTTTTTGCAGTAGGAAGACTATCTTTTTAGCACATAATAACAGTAGACTTTAACTTGTATTTCTCTGTTGACTCAATACCATTTAAAAAACCCAACAGAACAAACAGTAATGTAGCAGTGTAAAAAAGTTGGGATGTGCTTGGCATTTAACAAAGGCTTCATTGGATTGTGTTAAAAGTTGTTTTTTTGTTTGTTTGTTTGTTTGTTCGTTTGTTTTTCTGGAGACCTCCTTTTCCACTCTGACCGTTTAAAAAGTGAGAACCTGAGGGACATGGTAGAGAGGAGGTTGTCTATCTTGGGAGGGTCTCTTTGTCTTTTGCTTTGCTGAAAGGTGAAATCGTTACACACTGTGAACTGGTTCCAGACACAGTCATCACTGTAACTGATAGAGAAAACACAGCTATTTTCACTGAAGAGTTTATCATGCTTTAAATACAAAAATAACGGCATTTATAAAACCTTAAGCTCCAAAAGCCTAAAATAAAAAATAAAAAAGGGGCTTTAGCCAAGGCGCTGGAGAATTAAAAAGACCGTAGAATATTTGTTAGATTGGAAGCATATATTTACAATTATTTTTATTTGGACAGTTACAGCCTAGTTGTTATGAGAGATTGTTTACTTACAGCTCTGTGAGAAGCCACTATCTACTCGACATGGTGTATTTTGGGATAACCTATTTGGGCATGAAAGAACTGGAAGGCTCCAGGACAGTAGTCAGAATTATCTAATGGCAACTCCAAGACATATTTTCCCCTTTATGTCAGTGTCTGATCCATCTTTAAGAAAGGATTTTGGGAGAGCTAACAGTCATGTGTCAAAGGAAGGGATTTTCCACTAAAATGACAGGAAATGTCTCT
Organism: Anseranas semipalmata; assembly: GCA_013399115.1. Classification (NCBI taxonomy): domain Eukaryota; kingdom Metazoa; phylum Chordata; class Aves; order Anseriformes; family Anseranatidae; genus Anseranas; species Anseranas semipalmata. Next base: position 100,462 of record VXAA01006844.1, on the reverse strand, counting down.
CTCAGTCTGGAAGACCTGTCCATCTCTGTGCTCGGGGTTTTCCTGGAAGTGACTTCTGTCTGCACACTTTACATGACTTTATCCATGCCTTCCAGCCTTTATCAGAGGCATTCAGGCAGAAGCAGACTAAGCTCCCATTGCAGAGGCAGTTACCATCTCCAGCAGCCTTTCATGACCTCCTACTCCTTGAGATCACTGGACCCTGCAGCACAGGTGTCTGCAAAGTCATTCCTGGGCTGCCACAATTCATGGACCCATATGAAGGTGGCCTTCACTCAGCCTTATGGCAGGCAGTAAGGGAGCTGACAACTGGCTTCGTGAGAGCATTGGTATTATCCCTGGGAGATAACACTTGTATTGTAGGGGCTAACAAGTCAGCCAGAAGGTTTCCAAGGACCCTTGCCAAATGCAGGTGCAGGACATGATGGTAGATAAATGGTGGTCACCCAGTGTGCAGTCCCCATCACCCTGCCCTCCCTAGCCTGCTTTGCTTCCCCTTGCAGCAGGGCAGCTTCTCTCACTCAAAAAGGAGCAACTACAGCGATGTTGGTATGAAAAATAAGATGCTTTCATGGTCTCCAGCAGCTCTCATATTTCAGCTTTTCTTATAGTTTGCACTTTTCCCTCAATATCTGCAAACTTTCACAACCTGCTCTGTACCTGATACTTCCTAATTCTCACATGCCACTTCCTTTGCCTAGATGCTTTGTAAATGGCTCTGTTCACTGCCACATCTCTCAATAAGGTCTAAGCTTGCCACTTCTGCCATGCCTCTCCTTATGTCTGCAAGCACCTTTCCCTGCCTGACACCTGGAGCATGCTCTCCTCCTGCTCTGGAGGGATGGAGGCTTTCCTGGACACCACCAGCACTGGTGGCCCCTTCTCTTGGCCCTGATGAGCTGGGGGCCAAGTGCAATTTGTGCCTCTGAAGCCAGTGACAGTTTATGAGTCAGTATGGCAGAATTCATAAACTCTTCACAGCGTTGACGTTGCTCTCTGCCCAGTACGCTTATCTCTGCTGCACGTGTTGTAAGCGGGCACAGGGACTGAAGCAGACAAGCGTGGCTTGTCATTGGGTGAGTCAAATCCATCCACCCTTCTTGCACTGAGCCAAAACTCTGCTCCACAGAGATCTCTGAGTCCTGGCTGGAAATACTGTTTGTGGTAGGCATTAGCATAGGACTATACTCTGTACCCTTTCTGTAAAAGATGTATTTCAGCCCAAGCAAAGGACTTTCTGTCCTTTTTAATTTGCTGGTCACCTTTTTCAGACCCAATGCGTCATGATGTCTCAGGTTCCTGCTGCTTATGCCTGAGGATGAGGAAGGCTAGAAACACAGGGTGTGCTTCCCCATGCTCAGGCTGAGCTGAAAAACTCTCCTGCAGCCTCAGGCTCTGCTTCTTTCCTGTCACAGTCAGGCGGGAGAGATGCTCTCTGTGCCAAGGAAGCTCCTCTGGTGCATTGGTAGCTCACTCACTACCACATGTATTTGTGTCGTCCAATAATAACACACAAAAACCCCATGTGGCCACAGGCTATGTGAGATTAATGAAGTGTAGAACCCCTCCCATCATGACATGCAATAGAAGTATGAAATTGTTTTCGCTCATTTATTGAATAACAATGAACTTTATAAATCAAAGCCTAATCTGCTGTGCAGCATATTTGGTTCGTGACCCTGTCTGTGACTTGTTGGGTCTTGCAGGCACTAGCCCAGCTGGCAACATACTCCTTCTTGCCATTTTCAGTCCATCTCAGTTTAAGCTGAGAAATTCAGAGCTAGTGGAGATCGCAGGGGATGGACAACGAGGATGGCGCTGTGGGCAGAGGTGAGGTCTCCCAGGCTGCCCTCATCTTGTAGGGTTTGACATGGGGTAGTGACCAATATCCAGGACACAGCTGTTTTTTTAGTGAATGGGTCTTTACAACATACCTTTCTCTCCCAGGGTCACCATTCAGAGAGAAAGCCTTGACTGGTGCTAGGACAAATTGATGGCTAAGATAAAGCTGGGGCGTAAAAGGGTGAAAATGGACGTGGTAAGGGACGTTATACCATGGATGGTCACAGCAGTCCTCCCCAGGAAAAAGGCCAATGATTCATGCCTGAAGCAGTCTGCCCTGTCTTGCCACCATTCCTGGGGTTCATTTTTCCTGTTTTTAATGCTGCCCACTCTTGCAGGCAATGTTTGCTGCTGTTGCTGTATAAATTAGAGCTGGACTACTTCTCCTAATTGCTTGCTGCAGGCAAATTAAGGCAGGATGCTGGGATCTGCGATCAAATCTCCATCAGAGGCAGGCATCGGCAGCGCTGTCTAGGGCCAGTTGTGCTATTTTAGAAGCAGGTGATGTAAGGAGAGAAGCAGTTTCTTTTCTCATTTTGGAGATGATGTTTTAAGAGGAGAGTACATGAGCATTTTCAGCCAGCTCCACTCTCTCCCTCAAAGCTTTAAACTCCCAGTTAATGCCAGCCCCAAGCCTCCAAAGACCCCATCCAAGAGGCAGATGGGAGGACAGGGAGGGTGTGACATTCACAGCCTATACTTGGTCCAGACTGCAGCTAGCCTGTCCGTGACAGACGTAGAAACAGACAGACAGACACAATCCTGTACTCTGTACTGCCAATATATGGACCACAGGTCAGGAGCAAACCTGCTTCCCTTAGGCAAGGAGATTAATAAGAAATATATCTGGGGTTCCTGCTATTTCCCTGGCGTGTCCGACAGCCTTTAAAATTCAGGTTTGCAAGCTTACCTCTGCAATATTCTGGAAAATGTAAGCAATTTTTTGAGCATGATAATGAGTCAATCTTAGGGCTAGGCTTTTAACGTAAACCCTAGAAAGCATGTGAGCTGCAATAAAATCATGAGACTTAGCAGTGGGATACAGCATTTTTGCATACTGCAGCCTCATGCACCACATGCCTGCCATGTGGCAAAACAAACGTAGCAGGGGATTGTTAGCAGCATGATAGAGAGTGTTTTCTATATTCTGTATTATGTGTTATGTTTCCCTGCTTTGATATCTTGGATAAACCCCTTCCCATGGCATGTCAAGATGATTTCTCCACTGTCTGAGAGGAGAGGGAGATCGAGATGCATTGGCTATAAGGAAGTGGGGAAATGCATTTTGCATCTTCCTACTGGCAAAGTCTTAGTCCCTACTCCCATAGCCAGGAAGAGGACAAGGAATGGGGTGGGAGGTGAGACCTGTGCTCACACTACAGCACACCCTACATCGTGGGCACACTTTGAAGCTGTGTGTTTCCCCTCTCATGGCTCTCTCTACCTGCCAGCCCCCTGCCCAGGCCTCTGCAGGCAGCGGTCCTGTGCTGCAGCACCTCCTGCTTCTGGCTGGGTGGCAGGAACTAGATGAGAAAGACTGTCTGAGTGGCCCTGTGAGAACACCTGGAAGTGTTGGCGAATGTGCAGGAAACAATCGTGTCTGAAAAAATGCAGAAATTCAGGTAAACCTCCAAGCTTGTCAATGCTGGCATGTGCCCAGCTATGGTACCATAATGTCATGTCTTAAAGCTGGTAGAAAATGATTGAAGAGTCTTTCAGCACTAATTCTCCAAGGGGTTAGAGCTTTTGGCACTCAGGGCAAGGCTGGCAACAGAGGCATCAGAGGCAGATGGAGCACTAGGGAGACCTTATAGCAGTTTGGCTCTTGGGAGAACTTATAGCAGCCTTCCAGTACCTAAAGGGGGCCTGCAGGAAAGGTGGGGAGGAACTCTTTGTCAGGGAGTGTTGTGACAGGACATGGAGTAATGGCCTTAAATGAAAGAGGGTAGATTTAGATTAGGTGTTAGGAAGAAATTCTTTACTATGAGGGTGGTGAGGCACTGGAACAGGCTGCCCAGAGAAGCTGTGGATGCCCCATCCCTGGAAGTGCTCAAGGCCAGGCTGGATGGGGCTTTGGGCAACCTGGTCTGGTGGGTGGTGTCCCTGCTCATGGCAGGGGGGTTGGAACAAGATGATCTTTAAGGCCCCTTCCAACCCAAACCATTCTGTGATTCTGTGATTGTGGTGTTGAGTTTGGACAGGGAGACAGACTGGGGCATCTACAAGGAGCAGTGGGAGAACATCCTTGATCACATCTCTTTACAAATATGGGAGAGATGACAGCATGAAGTATTTCTCTTGCTTGCTCTTTCTCCCTTCACCTAAGCGTCATCTCTCAACAGATCCCAGACACACTTGGAGTATGGACAAAAACCCTTACACGCCAGACAAAGAACAGATGAAAACAATATATTACATGGCTTTTAGGCGCCTATCTCACAGCTTTCCTGGAGTCAGACTCATGGTTTGGGAAATTAGAGGGATGACAATATTGAAAGCTGTAATTAAAGACAGAGTTGAAAAGCGTCAGCAGCTGCCATCAAAAATGTGTGCTGCAGATGAAGCAGGATGTGGCCCGTGTGGGAAAAGGGGGAAAGGGCCTGAAGGAACATAAATTTTTCCCACGCTAGGATAGACACAGGTAAAAGGTAGCAGATAAGGATGTCTGCACAGGGGTTCAGCAGATGGCACTGAGCTCAAAAAAAAAGCCTTGTCGCCACATCGTGGCCAAGACTAAACAGCTCTTNTTTCCCTGGAAAAAAAAAAAAAAAAAAAGAGAGAGAGAGAGAGAGAAAAAAAAAAGAAAAAAGAAAACAAAGAAAACAAACAAACAAAAAAGCTGTGCCCACACGTAGAGGCAAGCTGCGGGAGGGAGGCGAGATACGAAAACATGTGCAAGGCATGAAAGGGGCTCAGCAACCCCGGCTACGTCCCGGGCGCGGGGCGGGGGGCGCGGGAGCGGCGGCTCTGCCGGCCCCGGGGCTCCCCCTGCTGCCGGCGCCCGGTCCCAGCGCGGCCCCCAGCGGGCTCCCAGCCCGCTCCAGCGCCATCCTGGTGCACCCCAAACACGAACACGATGGGGAAGGGTTAGGTCAAAGTGCATGTTTGTCAGGTGTAATCCTTTCTATAGTTAGGGCTTTTCCTGGAATATAACAATGCTACAGGGTGTTTTCTCTGGCACACGGCTTTGGCTAATGCAGAAGAAGGTGGTCAAAGTGTCTGGTGCAACCATGTGTTTTGCAACCTTAGTGGACACTTCATCTCTTGTTCTGATCAGGAGAGCAGCTATTGGGCATCTCCTCTCCTGATGGGGTGATGCTGCAGCAGGAAAACACAGCCTGGCTTGGTGCTCAGGCCCAACACTCGGCTGCAGAGCTCACAGCGATGGGAAAAGTGACCTTCACACAACAGGGCAGCTCAAGCTGACCGAGCAGCAGCCTGCTGTTGAGCAAGGGGGTTAAAAATGGAAACCTCTTCCTATGGAAGATGAAATGACAAAACTGCTCCCAAGGCAAAATACCGTGAAAAAAAAATGCTGTTTGAGAAAAGGATTTCTTCACTGAACAAAAAAATTGAGGTTATTTTCCAGAATTGGCCTTTGTAAAGGATTACAGTATTTTGACTTGTTTTGTCCTCAGCAGCTCTGTGGTGAGACCCCACTCTTGTTTCCCATCAGTGGGGTGCTCTGCCAGCTCTTCTGCCTCCTTCCTCCTCCTCATATCTCCCCATATTGCTTAATTTCCCCCCGTTATATATATAGTTTCTGAAGACCATGTTCTGTTGCTGTGATTACCAGCGGTTCACATGGCTCTGTGTGCCCTTGTCACCTCCTCTGCTACCTCCCTGTCACCTCCACTGCCACCTCCCTGTCAGCTTCCACCCCTGCTGCCCTGTGCCAGCTCTGTAGCCTAGAGCTGCCTGGTGCCCACCTTGCCCATGCATGCCTCAGCTTCTCTCTGATTTCTCCTGGTGTGGATCCCTGTGAAATTGGGTCTGGGCTGCTGCGAGGGCCTTCTGAAAAAAAACTTTACTGGTTGGAGTTGCTGCTGATTGGGATCAGCTTCTGAGCCAGCCAATTTTTACATGTCTTCCAGTCAGGCATCTGGGGATGTGGGTGAATGCTCTGGTGACCTCGGTAATGCCCGTAGCAAATACAAGAGTAATAGGTAATGACCACCCCCCTTGAAGATTATCTCCAGCATGTGAGGTAAAGGCCAGCAGTGATCCCTACCCCTGCAGGCATGGTCAGGAAAGTCTTTCCTGAGCCAGATTCCTCTTAGGTAATTTAATACAAAAAGGTGAAGTTCCCCCTCTTGTGTGCCCCTGTGTCCCCTTGCTGTCTGTCTGGCAGGTGACGGGGATGGGGTCCAGGCTGCCGAGGTGCAGAGAGGTGCGTTTGCAGCGCACACACATTAGAGGGCTATCTAATGCAATTATAAACCGTGCAGCAGAAAGGCACCCGCTGCCTTCCCGAGTGGCCTGGGGGAAAATGGGCTGGGAGGGAGGTGGGGAGAGATGTGACCCAGTAACACCTGCGTGTGGGGTTGTGTAACGCAAGGGCTGGTTCCTGCTGTGAGACCAGAAACGAAAAAACCTTTCTGACATCTGATTTTTATTTCCAAATGAAGAAAAGTGCAGAGGCAGAAAGCAAGATTTTTAGCTGAGCCCTTCAGTGCTGGGCAGTTCGATGTCATCCTGAAATAACCTGGCTAATTTGAGCATTGGCCACACTGACCATGGCAGCAAAGGGCTGCGGCAGCAAGTCCTGGTGAGCCCCCCTGTGATGTCTGTATCCTGGCATGCTACGCACAGTGGGTGAGACCTATGGCAAGTTTTACCACCTGCACACATCAGAGCTTTGACTTGCCAGAAGCCCTGAGACCTGTAAAGGAACTGGATCAGTCCAGATTTACTAACATTACTCAAGGTCCTGAATATTATTTACTTTGCACCAAGATTTTGAGCAGCCCTTGAAGACCCATTGTCCTCTGTCGCTTTCCCTCATACTTTCAGCATTATGAGATGAAACCACTTGTTAGGCTGGAGCAGCACCTTCCAGAAAGCAGGAGCAGATGCAGTGCAGAGAAACTCGTGGCTGAATGGTAAAGGGCTGCAGGCAGACAACCAGGAAAGAGGCTGCCCACAAGAACATAGTTTCCGTTGCTCATACTTGGAAGCAGCTTTGCTGATCTTGATGAGGTCTCTGTGGTCATCGAAACCATCCAGGCCCAGCTGCCTTCTGCTGTGGCTTGTCTCTCATCATCTCTCATACACCGCATGAGGCTTATTATCTGAATGCAGCATTTGTCCATGACTTTCCTGGCACAGTGAATGGTTCTTCTGAATATTGGACCTTATTTTCAAGAGAAAAGGCCTCACTTCCCAGAATTTCAGCACTAAAAGTTCACAATTTTTTCTTTGAAATGTAAGCAGTGAACTGGGGAAAAGCATCTGTCTGCCCAGCGCTGTGGCACCTGGCTCTGCCAGGGCAGCAGAAACGAGCTCATGAGGTCAGGACCACCAGCAAGCTCAATGCATGGAGAAAGTCTGTTCCTAGTGAATCTCCAAAATATAGTTCTGTGATTTCTCCATTTTGCTTTGGTAGCAGTTGCCAAGCACCTTCCACGCCAAGTCAGTGATTTCTGTGTTATGGGACTGTGCAGGAGCAGGTTACCGTTAGCCAAGACTGGTAATGCAACAGAGAAAGTTTAGCGGGTTAATGAATTCTTTCTATCTCTCTCTGAAATGTAATAGTGAAGTCACTATCTGCTAGTGTAGTAGGAAAAATCTCTTCTATTATATTTCAGGAAAGTAATTAGTGGAAGAGAACTGGGAGTCACATGCTGAAAGGGAATTAGGCAATTTCCAGACTGAAATTCTCATCCCAGCGTCAGGTGCTTGCATACTGTAATATCAAGGTATGGGAACTGCCCATGTTGTAAAAGTAGATAGCAGCCAGCCTGCTGACCACAAGCACAGGAACCATGCACTGAAAGGCTGTGTCTGAAACCCTGTAACCCTGCCATGGGTTAGGTGCCCTCCTCTAGTACTGAAATGGCCACAAAGTACCACTGAAATGGCCAGCAAGTACCACTGTCCTGATAGACAGTTCCTGTTCGCTGCAAGGTGGAAGGAGGCTGTTCAACCCTTCTGTCAGTAATGTTAGTGCAGAAGTTTTTGTTCTCTGTGGACATTAAGCAACATTTATTGCATGTTGGCTTCAGTTATACAGTAAAACGTTAGTGTTTTTCTACATTGCCAGGTGGCATGTGGACAGTTGTGTGTCCTCGCAAAGGCAAGACAGAAAACTCATCTTTCTATTGTTAATTCCTGGAGAGGGAAAACAAACTGCAATTTGAAATGGGCTTTATTTTATACACAGTTTCTGATGCTGTTCCCTGGTAGAAATAAAAGAGATGGCCCAAAGGCAAGTTCCACCTGAGACATTCACCAGATGTTGCCTGAGCTGACGGCACCTCGCTGCTGCTGCAAGGCACAGCTGGCTGGGCAGCACGCGGAGCAGTGCAAGCTGTGGCACCGTCCTGCTGCAGAAACACATTGCATTGCTGACCCACGATAATGCCTATGTGAAGGACCCTGTAGTATCAGGGTCAGAGGCTGAGCATTTTTCTTCCTTGCTGAGTATTAAAAATAACAGTAAAAGTGAAGACATATTGTGGCCAGTTTTGGGTACATCTTCAAGAAAGAAAAGCAGGGCAGAGCTATAAAAAAAGGCTGCCTGATGTTATGTCCCTAAAACCTTACTTAAACCTTAAAACCTTAAGAGGCTGGCAAGAGGCAGACATCCTGTGTGGCACCCCAAGATGTTCTAAAGCTATTCATAGACTTAGTTTTTAACCACAAACAATGGTTTGAAACAAGTGCATACGCATTTCCTGGGGCCTCAGAAAGACCAGCAGCCCGGCACAGGCCACACAGCAAGGCTGCCCTGCTCTGCACATGTGCATGTCCATGCCTGGCGGAGCTGTAGCAGGCATCACAACATCTCTGTGCTGTTGATAATTTGTCTTTCCAAAGCTAATCTTTGTGTTTGTTTGGATATGAGGAAAAGGCAGTATCTCCTCAGCAGAGCGTGTTTCTGCTGGGGGAGAGCCCAAATATCCTTCCCTGGGGCAGTTGTCACTAAGAAGCAAAGGCTGCAACACTATAGTTGATAGCTTTCCAAGAAGACAGCTTTTATCTTCCTAGCAACAGGGTGTTTGGATTGGTTTTGGCCCTTCTACACCTTTTTTCCTACTGTTGGAGTGGTCTCTGGTCTCATCTTCCTTCCCCTGTGGTGGGTTGCAGAGATAACTTCTGGGCTCAGCCACTCATCAGGTTGGGCTGTCTCCTCCTGCTGCGGATCCTCCAGCACCTCCTGCTTCCCAAGACCCAGTGGAGCCCAGGCACATTGGGACCAGACACTAGGCAGACCCTCGGGCTAGCAAGTCGTGGAGTACAGGACCACACCAGCTTCCCATCACCTGTGCCTTCCACTGATGACCTGAGTTCACCATGACTTAAAAAACAGCCTTTCCATGTTATCTAGTTAAGTTGTAAATATTCTGGTTTATGGTTCAACTCTTCAGGATCTTGCATGTGTGCAAACAGACACACAGATATAGCAAGGCACTTCATAAGATTTCTGAAGGGACCTTTGCTCTTCGCTTTACAGCTTAAGACTTGCACAGATGTGAGCAAAAACAAATTCTTGCCCTTAACTGCCTCAATTCTCTGATTAACCTGCAGAGTTCATTCAGTTGGATGTAACCACACAGTTTCTCTATCTTGATTTTGGTATATCCTATTGCTAAATCATCCACCCCCACCTCACAGGCAAATTTTACCCATTTACTCTTCTTTAATTAAAGTTAGGAATATTTTCTGTGTCATTTTATATCTCCCTTTTCCAGCATCTTTTCTGACATCTTTTTCTTTGGCAGTTGGGAACTTGCTATCTGTGATTCTAGCCTTCTGACTGGAAATATATATATATATTTTTTTTTCTTGAGCAAGAAACACCCGTTGTTGAAACAGGTTTTATCCTTTTGGATCATCATTCTCATCTACCCATCTGTAGATGGGTAGATTTTCCTTTGTCTAGTTTTGTATGTTTAAAGCTCTAATATATTCCAAATAAAAGCAATGAAAAAATACCCTGATTCCAAGGTATCAGTCAGGAGTCTGTCTGTTCCTGCCCCATTATCCTTCACCTTTTACCCCTCATTCTCTTGTTCTCCACTCAGCTTGGTAGGCAGAGAAAGAACATTGGGGCCAATCTCCCAGATCAATGGCAAGAGGAAGGTGATGGAGAAGACGCTAAGTTTGCTGGTAGCTGGGAGGAATAAAGGAATTTTGTTCTCAGAGGTTATTCAATGACAAGAGCTAGTGCTGGAAAGACAAGCTCTGTGAATCATGTCAATGAGCTGCACAGATAGACCACTCAGCAAAACCTCCCTGGAGATATGGGGTCCCAAGTAATATGCTGGAAAGGTCTTGGTGTTGAGAACTGGGCATTAATCAGGCAATGTTTATTCTGCAGATGAGGTGTAGATACACTAGAAAAACAGGGGGACTTGACTGAAGCATATTGGAACAACGAGAGGTAACATGAGGTAAAGAAGTTTGCAGGTGCACTTCTGTGAGCAGGAGCTTTAGCAATTTATACAGCAAAAAGAAAAAAATATATATACAGCTTGAAGAAAAAGCTTTACCTCATGCTAAAAGGCATATAGGCTACCACATCAGTGTGCTTTGGTAAGAAGATGTCTGATCTTCCTCCCACAGAATCCTAGGGCAAAATCTCCAGTAAACTCTGCGGGATGGAGGGAGAACTAAGACTCACCAGTGCTGCTGAGGGGATAATCAGTAATGAATTACTGCAGATGTAATATCGTTGTCAAAAATTAAGTCTTTTTTTTTTTCACAGTTATAGTAGGTAAAAAGAAATAAAGAGAGGGAGGATGGGCATAAGACCATGTCACCGCAACTGAGATATTCATGAATATAGTCTCTTGTATATTTATTGTAATCATAAAAGGAAAAAAAAGCCTTCCAACAAAAATCTAAAACAAAATCCACTTGGTATACAGAAGTCACATACAAACAGAATATCCAATGGAATACACACAGTCTCTACGTCCACATAGATTTAAAACTCTGCACATGGATAAAACTTGTACTTCACATTCAGACAAGAGCTCCCATGGATGGATGCAGAAGATTCACAACATTTGTCACCCAGCAGCATTTTAAACTAACATATTTTTTAGAACCACAGTCACTATATTGCAGGATTAGTTGGAGGAGGAGGGACAGATTGAGTCTCACCCCCTCACAAATGTATCCTAAGCAAGTACTTCAACTTTTCTTCAAGAACAATTCAGCAAGTAAGTTAGCTTGAAGGAGCCAGAACAGCTACATATTTTCAAGGTAAGCATTTGTCTTTGTGTATATATTCATATGTCTATGAGGAATAATAAAAATACTAGGTAAAATTATCTGCCAGCCCTTGAACAGTCAGGTCACTTAGCAATAAAATATTCGGGTAATGCATCCTCAGTCCTGTAGCAGCCTGCATATGCACTTAAGTGGTACTTCTTATTATGACTGTTACTTTATCTGCTGCTCAGCTACAAAGATGTCCAGGATTTCCTTCTTTTACTAAGCAATCTCATATTTCTCTCAAAATACATTTTCATTTCACCCTGGTCTGTATAATTTCACAAGTGGTTTCATGGCAGATGGTATAAAAGCAAGAAGAATTTTAAGGGCTGTTCAGGTCTGTGCAAGTACTGTCCTGTGCTACTTAATGCAATCCGGTTACTTTGCTTCCTCAGAGAAACTATGTGAAGACATAGGAAAGGAAAACCATGCTACTGGTTTCCAGTAGGCCTTAGAGTTTGATTCTTTTCTTGATTGGGTTAATTTAAAAAAGATAAAAATCAACCTTGTACTTTGTCACAGAAATGCATCAGGTCAAACTAAAAATCTACTTATGTACTTTTCAATGTGGTAGTAATGAAAACAATATTTTAGGAAAATTGTTCAGCAAAACCAGTTACTCCCCTTGGCCCGGACTCAATGGCACAACTTTATTTAGCAAATTCCCAGGGCTTATGACACACTCTCTTTGAAACCAGAGATGTGGCAAGAATTAACAGAATAGGCTGAGAAGCCTCTGCAGAGTCCATAGGCACAGCTGGGAATCACTCACAGATAGGTGATTCGAATTTGAAATGTACCCAAGGGTTTTGCTGAATAGCGATGGCCTTGCTTGTGTGCTTAGAGAATTACTAGAAATATGCAAGGATAAGAGGAAAGTAAATAGAAATGACTGGATGTCTCTTTTTCATTTCATGGTTAGATTCTGGGCTGCACTTGTTGCCATATAGACTGAGGGCCATGTAGCTGTTGAGTGAAGAGTCTGGGTGAATATATTTAAGGATGTATTTTCCATCTTTAGGATCTAGAAATGTTAAGAAACTTAATTGGCATAAGTGACTAATTAAGGTCACTGTCCACTGTGCTAGACCATTTTGCCAGTGACCTTCAAGCTGTTCCCAAAACATTAATTCAGGGCACCAACTGAAGTTTGCCAAGTCATCTGAAAGAGTATTGGATACTCCTATTTAATATTTCAGGTAAGTATTACAAGTTAACTGTATCAGATTAAAGAAAACACATCCACATGATATTATGCAATACAGGCAAACAGATAATGTAACTGATAATGCTCTGTAAATGCTGAGCTCTAGGAGGTTCTTTTAATGCTTCTAGAGAACATGCTTTCAAAATATATGCAGATAGTTTAGAAATGGTTACAAGCATCTTCTGACTGAAAGCGTTGTCCCACTAGTGTTGATGTAATGTGATCATTTTCAAAAGGACACTCACAATTCTAAAAGTAAAATTGACATGCACTTGCAGCGAACATACAGACATCTTTTACCATCATCTCATATATGAAAAATAGTTTAAATGACTTAAGAGTAGAGTATTTTACACTACACTCGTAAAGCATTTACTATGTAAATTTTACTACAAGACACATAGAGCTACTGGAAATCTTAAGCCACACAGGCATCATCAACAGCTTATCACACATACAGGACACTTCTCCCTTTCACACAAGTTTATATACACTGAGTAAGTCATTAAATATTGCACTTATTGGCCCATGATTCCTCAGTTTTGAGGTATTCAAAAATAGAAAACATATCTATTTTTATAACATATTTTCATGCAACATTTAAGACATTTCAGTTTCACAAATACTAGTATATAGGTTACACATTCTGACAATCCAACTGAGCCACAACATGTCTGACATTACTGACAAAATATTAAACAGGAGTTACAGCACAAACAGTTCATTTAAGACTAGTTGCAGGTACATGTCAGAATTACTCAAGGAAATTTATCGCCAGAAGTATTAAGCAATCCCTAGCTTTCATTTCTGCATGTTATGCATGATCCTGAAGTTATTGGACTTCTGCTTCCCTCCAGCCAAACTAAATACCAGGTAACACACTATAAATGACAAGCCACCTACACCTGCTAGAATTGTGGTAAATAATCCAATGGTCTGCAGATGTAACCCAGCTGATTTCTGGTGTTAATGAGAAGTTCTCGATAAATTCTGTTGTGGCATTTAGGGAAGTCTGCACTGTGAACTTGAATAAGTAGTAGTGGGAACTGAATAAGTGTCAAAAACATACTGCTGCATATGCATACTACACATGTGTAGTTACAATTTCTGATTCAATGAACATCCACAGATAAATAAAGTAAAAAAAAAAAAAAAAAAAGGAAGGAAAAAAAAGAAAAAAAAAGCTTACATTGCAAAGATGAGCTGCATTTACCCCTTCTTAATAAACAAAATGGCAAAAATCATTCAAATAATTGAACTGAGTTGCCTCTTTGAATGACACTTGACAAATTATGAACCTTGGAGAATCTGAAGTCAGACTGTACTGAAGAGACTGAACATGTACGGATTAAATGGTGTAAATCAACAAAACTCAATTCCCTGTTGGCATAAGTGAAGACATGTTGCTTTACACCCCCGAGGGTTTATCTATGACGATTTACATACTCATGGTCTTTTACTACTAAATCTGTCATTCGAAAGAGGAACTATGCTTATAAACTGTGAGTCTAAGAAACAGGCCAAGGAGGAAACTGTCCTAACAGTCAATCAGCAGAACAGTAATTTAGTTGATGCCCTTAAAAATGCAAGTAAGAAAATTTGCCTCTCCCAGACAAATATAGAAAAGAGTAATTTAGGGGAGAGATTGTTTTTGGAGGGTTCTTTTGGAATGTAAATGCAGCATCTTTCATCTGCTGTTGCAGAAAAAAAGGCATCATCATAAGGTGTAGAATTTGTACCACCATTTTTTTCTCCCTAGAATTGACAATTAAACTCAAAGCATTCTCAAAGTTAGGATCAAACTCCTGCAGATTTTGTGTACCATGAAATAGCACTTCATTCCTAAAATGAAGGTGGTGCAGGTGGTACAATTGAATATACAGAGCTAAGCAGACTGGAAAGAAAACTTAATCTTTCAGACTGATGCTCCGGAAAGGCCACAAACATGTAATTGCTCAGGTAGTTTCTCTAGGCATCACATTAAGTATAAGCACAGAGGAACAAACAGTTCCAGGTAACAGTCACATACACAGCTGTTCAGAGAGAAAGACTATTTTTGGATGGAAAATCAGGCTATCTCATAAGTATTCCAAACACCAAACAAACCGGTCAAAACAAAACAAAACACAACAACAACAACAACAACAACAACAAATATATAGTTGTAAGTTAGCTATGCTGTAAGGACCAAAATGCTTGTGAACATGAACTCTTATCAGAATCAAAACCATGTATCTGAAGGTTGAACCCAACAAGGCTTTCTAGCTGTTTGGCCAGTCGGTGCCTGGAGGCACTGCAGGAGCTGGTCACACCCTGTGCTCCTGTGTGATCCCAAGGCATTTCCTGAGCATGAGTTTGATCATGCAGCAAGCAAGACACAGTCAGAGCATGGTAAGGCTGGTGTATTATCCATGCACGGGACTAACCTGCTGTTAAAACCATTAGTCTAGATTGTAACTTAGAAAATGGGTCGTGCAGTGATAGTTCAGCTGTCACTGTGGAGCTCAGGACCCTCTGTCCAGAGGCATCTAAACTCTCAGAAGTGCAATACCCTCTGTGTGTCAACTGCTGTATCTCAACAATTGGCCTATATTTTGGCTGAAGAAGTCATCTGTGGCTGGACCAGTAAAGCTCCATGACAACCAGTCTTATTTGTGTGCTGAGAGTGACAACAAATTAGTGTAAAATGTGTAAGTAGTTTTTAACCAGAAATTGTGATGAGGATGAAAATAGTTTTGGATATCTTGTCCCAGGTTTTCAATTTAATGATCCAGACCTCTTTTTACCACTAAAATATATTTCTTTTTAGCCTGATTCTTTCTCTTGACAGAACTGTGCCACAACAGTGGTTAGATCAGGGATCTAACCAAACCCTGCTTCTGTCTACTCCAATGACTAACTCATAATCAGTGACTATTGGATATGTGTGAAGAATGATCTGTTGGTTGTTTAAATTTTGATCCTTGATCAGGTTGGGATGGGATTTCCAAAGAGCTCTCACCTCTCCTTGCATTTAAGAAAATTGCAGTTCTATCACAGAAGTCAATTGGAGCTGAATAATATTGACACAGGCTTCAGTTGGAAATCTTATGCTATAAAACAGGACAAGTCATAATTTTAAGTAGAATGAAAATCCCACTCCTGCTGGTTCCCCCAGAACTCAAACTAAATTTTTAGAATGCCTGGGGAAGGGATAGTAAGTTACTTCCCAAAATCCTTTCTGTTTTTTTATGTTCCTCTCAATAGCCAGGTCCCAGGTGAGGAAGGTGAGGTATTGAGATCATGATACTTCTCAAAAGCCAATTTATTCCACTGGATGGAAAACTGAAACCTACTTTTCCAACACTAGGTAACTCTGATTGTTCACAAAAGTTCTACTTGAACATCTAGACATTTCCAATTTAAGAGGAAGGGATGGTAGGCTAAATCATGTTGAATGGGACAACAGCAGGTCATCCAGCACAATCTCTTCCTCAAAAGTGTCAACTGAGAGGTCAAAACTGGTTGCTCAGAGTTTTATCCAGTCTGGTCTTGAAAACCTCCAAGGATCTGATGTGAACACAATAAAAATTAGTTTGACTAATTCTGATTTCTATGGCAAAGTCTGAGTGTCAGTACAAAGATCCTAGGAGTTCTTATCTAGTGACTGCATTTCTACTTCAGGTGAGCCTTTTCCTCACAACACATGGCTGACAGTCTAATGAGCAATGTTGCTCTGGCAGCTGCTTTTCCCATCCTCCCCATCCAGTGCAACAGATCAGACATGTTGGAAGCCTGGCATTTTATTTGTTTCAGAAAAAAGGGAAGGAGAGATTCTTCCTCTGATTTTTGTTGTTGTTGTTGTTGTTGTTGTTACTCTTCTGCACAGTTTCTTGATGCAAATTGAAAAGCAATTAATTCATCTTATTTAAGCAAAGAATGATTTATCTATCACTCAACTTCTTTAAAAAGTTATATGCTGATAATGTACTACCACCACTGATTGAAGACTACATTGTCACAAGGAGGCAGTGAGAGTCTGGAATTCATTGCAATGGAGTACAGTCAAGGTGTGGCTGTAGCAAGGCGTCTTTTGGTCTTTTTTCCTTGTTACAATGTGCACAGGAGATGGCTATTTTGCAGCCAGCATCCCAGAGCAAAGATGAACATTTGCATTTGTAGCAGTGCTGCATGATCCAGGACATGCCCAAGCTCTTGTAAGATGAAGTGATGTCCTCCTTTCCCCTCACCTTGTTTTGCCTGAGGATGGGTGAGGCTAATAATGCAACCTAGACCTTTTCTAAAGGGCTGAGGGCTGCAGCTAAGTGCTGTCCCAAGGCTTCCCTGCTCACTTTTCTCCAGCACGCATAACTGAACGTAACAAGCACAGGACAGAAAACTGGCCACCATCTCACATAAATCTCCCTTGGTTTCCCATCACTACTCTTTTCAAAGCAGCTGGTACCTAGCGGGTGAAGAGGTATCATTGAAAGTCTCTCAGCACAGTTATCAATGTGCTGCCCTAGATGGGACAGACAAGCAGCATCCCCATAGAAAGGCAGTGTTATGGTTGGGGTAGCACATGCCTCTTCTAGCTGACTGCTCACTGGTCCAAAAAGGACAGTACTTTCTCTTCAGGAAATTAAAAAAGTGAAGGTTCAGCCTCCATGCCTACTAGGAAAATAGGTGTTTAAGGAAGCTAGTTAACAGGACAGACATGGTTTAAAACCATGTTTAAAACCATGTTTAAAACCATGGTTTTAAACCAAACTGAAGAAAGAACGTTTGTTAACTTAAATTAGGCAGCCAGTGTAGCCCCCTGGTGGCATATCCATTTTGCATGTGTCTATATGCCATGTTTGAAAGTCGTTTTCACCATGTCAAAGTTTATATGGTTTATTTAAGCGGTCATTTTCCTCGGTGTCTTTCAGGAGCTTATATAAACTACCTTTGAAAAAAAGGACTGTGTGTAGAAGTATTTGTTTGCAGTAGTGAGCAGTTTTCAGTACCTTTTGTTATTTCCATTTTATAATTTGTCTTAATATTTTTTTCTGCTGCAGACAGCCTGAGAAATGTCAGCCTTGTCCTAAAGCCTGTCTAATAGGAACAATAAAACAGTTAACACATTCTCAATTATGCAATTTAGTTTAAAAATGTCACTGTGACCCAAATAAAGCAGTTGTACAAAGCACTATAGGGCATAGATGTAAGAAACTGCCACCAATTATTAGAGGAGTACTTTTAAAAACTGTGGAATATGACTATTTTTAACACTTTATTAAAATATAATTTGTGTACTTTGTCCTGCCTTTTGTTGATTATTTGTGTATTTCACAGCCTTCTCCTGGTTTTATAAAAGTATTCAGCCCAATTTTGGAAATAATAACCATTTTTTATTACTCCTAAAGTTTTTAAAAATTTTGGAAATTTCTGATTGCCTTGTCAAAAAAAGATATCCTCATCAAAGTAAAAATGCAGTCAAACTCCAGCTCACTGACGTCAGCTGCAATTCTACAATAGGTCTGAGCAAAATAAAGGTATTTGTAGCCAGGGTTGTGATGGTTGTCTGAGTGACTGAATGGGAGATGAAATTCCTGAAAGCTTAAGTATAGGGGTTTGACAGCAACATGACAAGACAGTTTTTGGCTATGAACAACTGGCATAATGGTTTTGGCTTTTTCAGGGGTAATATTAGAACTGGGTGTTCAATATCTAATTCAGGTAGAAATGAAAAGAGCTGGTCAGCCCTTCTCTACTGGGGCAGATACTACCAGGGTCTCTGTATGGTGGAATGAGAAATTAAGTATTTTCAGAAAGGTGTTAGATAGATATGCAGCTCCCACAGGAACGTAAACATACTAGCTAGCCAGACAGGATCAAGTACATAAGATCTCTGAGGATCTGCACTGAACACCCACATCCAGTTGGAATCTCAAAGGGAAGTCTGGTGGCTTAGGGTCAAGGAAGGCTGGAGGTTTGTTCCCTCTAACTTCTGCAATTTCCAAGCAGCCATGATGTGTAACGTACTGAGCCCAGACTTGTCAAGGCAATGTGCTCCAGTAAATGTACCTTATACAAATGATCTAGACAGAATGAATAATTGGATCTTTAAAGCAATATTTCTAAATTGATTTTCAGTCAGGAGAAAATATAAATGGCATCAGGAAGCTTATTCTAAAATACCTTGCCTACTACCCTAAGGATTCAACTATATAATTTGAAACTGATGAAGCAAGTCAGTTCTAGGCAAATGTGGTCTGAGGGCATGGCACCAGCTAAAGTAAGTGTAATGTAAAACAGTAAAAAGAAAAGAGAAACTAATAGCCATCCTGCATGCAAAAGCCAGATACTAAAAAATGGATCATCCTTTCAAACTAATAACATCTCCGTACACATACTCAACCAGCTGCTGATGTAAAATAAAAGACTTTTCTCCCAAAGAAATTAATAAGACAGTATAAATAAAGGCATATAGACCATTCATAAATACTCTGTTGGCAACGGAACGCACTGGAGCTGCCTTTGTTGATAGCTGCATTAACAGCCACAGCTGGGTTGCTGTGGCGGAGGGGTGTCCTTTAGTCGTGTGTTCTGCTTGCCAGTAGCAATGGTGGGATCCGTCTCCAGACTTTCTGACATTTTGTCGCAGATGATATCCACGAGTCGCTCAAACGTCTGCTTGACGTTAATGTTGTCCTTGGCACTTGTTTCAAAAAATTCAAAACCTAAGAAAATAAACAACACGTGTATGTTTGATGTATATTACAGAGTCTCCAATAAGCATATAAACTTCTCAAGGAAGAGTGGTGCAACACACAGAAAATAAATGTGTGGGAGCACACATATAAAAGAGCGATTTTGCAAGAGCAGTTAAAACTGTAACACAATCAGAGTAAATACATTAGCGTTATTTGCTTTATACCAAGTCAGATAAAATCAAGACTGGCCCAAATACATTCCCTTAAACAAATTCTACTTTAAAACAATTTCATCTAAAAACTGACACCAATTTGAGAACAGTATTAATTTAGAAATGCCGTATACATCCAGCCATTGTGAAGGAATAATCTACTGTTCCATCTGTAGCTATTATGTTCCTCTGAGCATTATTCAACTGGAAAAAGCCATTTCCATCATGTCATTAACCTGGTGCCAAAACAGACAACTGTATTTGGAAACAAGAAGGTAAAAAGGCAAACACAGCAAGGAAAGCCTTGTTTGGTATCTACTAGAGATGGAGGTAAATCTGGAAAAAAAATGGACCCCAAGCCACCACACTAAACTAATAAATAAATATATATATATTTGTCCTTAATTCATTTATATAGAAGGACTTTTTATTTACCCATTCCCAATGATTACCCCAAAAGTAACAATCAGAGCCAATATGAACACAGAAGACCATATGCACCACAGCCAGGTTTGCTAAGCTCTCTTCTCTGCCCTGATTTTTCCCAAGTGTTATCTCCCACATCTGCCTCCTGCCAGGCTTGCAGCCTGCTGGTCAGACCACAGTCCTTCTACCAGAGGTTTCTGCCAGTGCTAGGTCTTCCCTATTCTCTCTTTCTTTGCAATTTCTTTGTCTTTTGTGTTTGGTTTTTTGTTTGTTTGTTTACTAAGCCTTCCCTCCCCCCTGCCCCAACCACCTCACACACATCATGCTCCATATCTTCTCATAGTTGCCACATTGCCCACTTGAGGGCTCCTTGGTAATACAGAAGTTTCTTCTAATTCTGTCTTTCCACTGCCTAAGGTTTCAATATTAAGAGAGCTTACAAAATGTCTAATCCAGTGGTAATCTTACAAAGATAGCTTTGTGTTTGCTGAACTATTTTGATTCTTTTCGATTAATGCTATGTTTCAAACCGTTTGTTTATTATAGTTTAGCTGGGCTTACACACCACCTTTCCTCTAAAATGGAAGGAAAATGTGGAAAGCCAGTATAGCCTCACTTGCTGGTGGTTTCAGTGCTTCTGCAGAGCTCCATGCAGGAGAAAACTGTTCAGATCTGTTGGGGATGGCTAGGGGAAGAAAGAGTCCTCCACATTTTCAGTGCTCTGTGTTGAAACTCAGCTGTGAATCTGTAGCACAGCAATACTGTCAGATCTTCCCACAGCTCTTAGCATCTGCTCCACAGGAAGCAAGACAAATGCAGCTGTTCCAAAGAGGCTAGATCTGATTTCAAGGATACATCTGTGCTGCAATCCAAGTGGATGACTGAAGGCCATTCAGCTCTAGGAGCGGCCTGAGCTGCGGCAGTCAGACTGCCCTGACCAGGGGAAGGTACTTGCTGTGCTTATGCAAGCTGAATCCAGAACGCTTGGATTGCAGTGTGGGCATAACTTCAATAAAATGGCATAAAATCTGGACTCACTCTCTTGGCTGCTGGGAACATCACGCTATATTTACGGTACAATCAAGCCACAGCTGTGACAGACTATCATTGTAACTCTTTAGATAACAGCTCTCTAGCCTGACCATTATCCAGCTCTGTCACCTCCCATGATCCCATGGGTAATATGGCTGCACTTGTGCCCGATGCATGTTTCTGCCCTTTTCTTTCTCAAATAAATAGACAGAGTTGAAAGCTGAGTGAGAAAGGGAGTTCACTGCCTTGTAATCTGCCTAACCCCCAGCAAGGGTGTTGCTTTGATAGATATTACATTCACTGCCAGCTCCAACACCTTTCAAGCAGAAAAAAAAAAATCTCTGTGTATGAATAGCAGTCATTTGATGCATAGGAAAGGGATAGCATAAGCACTACACCCTCACTGTTTGAGGCACTATAGACAGAAAGAGGAGAAGGAGGAGGATACAAGCAAGACAAGAGGGCAGAAGGACTGAGGGACAATGAGGGGATATTTTAGAGTTGCAATGCTAAAGCCTTCGAGAAGATGACAGGGAGCAGGTTTTAAAGACAGGAACACAGAATACCTGGCACAAGAGACAATCATGAAATTGCAGGTAAGACAGCTAGGCAAGATCTGGACAGAGAAAGCAGAAAGCAAAAGGAAAAGTGTCACAAAGAAGAGACGAGTCCGATGTCAGGAAATACTGTAACACGGGCAAGATTAAGAGAACAGGTCCAGTACCATGGTGAGGAGGTTCTGCATAAAAACTCTGTGAAAAACTAAGAGGCCCTCCTTTTCCAAGCAGAATAAGGGGTTATAGAGTGTTCAAGCACAAAAATGTGTTTTCAAATAAAAATAGTTAGTACAGCTATGATGAAATCCATGGAATTTTCATTATGATTCTGATATAAGAAGAAATTATAGTTACAGTAATGTTGTAGGTGGGTATGAAGCTATGCCTGTGTATATATTGCATCTGCTTAGTCCTTAATTTTCTGGGTGGTTCAGGACCTCTCCAGCTAGACCCAGAAAAGATGAGATGATGCAGTGATTTAAAACAACACAGTGACCCATGAGAATGTGATGGAACTCCCAGCTGCGTCCACAGCAAAGTATTTGCATTATTCTTTACAGAATTTATTCTGTACAGATGGGAATTTCAGTCACTCCAAACATCCCTGGCTGTGCATAGGCCAGTTGATAGGTACTGTTGGTATGCTTATGTGGGTTGATAAATACCTTGAGTGGAGAACATGGCTATCCCAGTAGGTTCCCCACAAGCAGTTTCTGCTGTAGAAAGGATTCAGTTACATATGGGTAAGATAATTGTTGACGGTCTGTAGAAACTGTTCTTGCAGATGCAGAAAAGATCACACAAAGCAGTCTTTTGCAGCCAGTTAAGAAATGCCTTGTGCACATTTTAAAATAATCACTTCCAACTGATTGTGGCATGTACTGGAGAGGTGCCATAGGACCAGCTGGATTACAAGAATTCAGCAGAACGGTTCAGAGAGTCTAACACAGCTGAAGACACCACTGATTGTCCCTCTGTTCTCGGCCCTGTTGCGACAGACCGCACCTTGAGTTCTGGGTTCGCTCTGGGGCCTCTCACTACAACAAGGATATTGTGTTGCTGGAACGCATTCAGAGAAGAGCAACAAAGCTGGTGAAGGGCACAGAAAACAAGACCTATGAGGAGCAGCTGAGGGTACTGGGGTTGTTTTGTCTGGTGCAAAAGAGTAGAGGGGAGACCTCATTGCTCTCTTCAACTACCTGAGAGAAGGTTGTGTTGAGGCGGGTGTCAGTCTCTTTTCTCAGGTCAGAAGTGACAGGATGCGAGGCAATGGCCTCAAGTTGCTCTAGGGGAGGTTTAGAGTGGATAGCAGGAAGAATTTCTTCATGGAAAGGCTGGTTAGGCATTGGAACAGGCTGCCCAGGGAAGGAGTTGAATCACCATCCCCGGAGGTATTTAAAAGACATGTAGATGTGGTGCTTAGGGACATGGTTTAGTGGCAGACTTGGCAGTGCTAGGTTAACAGTTGGACTTGATGATCTTGAAAGTCTTTTCCAACCTAAATGATTCTATGATTCTATGACCCTTGCAACAGAGGCTCTTGTCCGTCCTGTACAAGGATTCAATTTCACGTCTGAGTATTGCCTTATGATGAACATTTTATTTATTTATTTATTTTTAACAGAGACTTTCGATCTGTGAATATCTGTGGAACAGTTTCAAAGAGATAGGGGGTATTTTCCCATAGCAGAGTGTGTCTAGAAAAACTACTTCAGAACAAGGTGGAAAGATGTAAAACCTCCTGAATTTTGGTTGCTTTTCATTTTGTTATGGAATATTTTGCAGATGTTTTTCCCAGTGACCTCTCCTCTCTTCCTGACTCATTTTGCAAATATTTCACT
>VXAA01006844.1:56533-75099 GCA_013399115.1 Anseranas semipalmata | reverse complement strand
TTTTTTTTTTTTGCTTGTTTACATGAGACTTTTGGTGAGCAAACACAATCCCTTGCTTCTCTTTGTCATTAAGTAACTTTCCGGTAATGCAGCTTGGATTCTAGGAAAGCAACAGCAGGTTGGCATTTCCCCCTGTAGAAAAACATCCTGGGGACAGGTGCTTTTGGGCCTTCAATTGCTCTGCCAATACCCGGTGTGTGCTGTAACTAAAAGAAGACTGCTGTTTTTCAGTGCTGTCAGTCTGTCTCCTTCCTCTGGCACTAACATTTGCCTGTTAAACATAGCTAAAAAACAGCAAAGAGTGGAAATATGAAAGAGGCATGCTCCTGCACAACCCAATTATTTTCATTTTTCATGCAAAGTTAGGCACAACCATATGTCCGTGCTCTTGAAGCTGCTGGCGACCCTGCCTTCTGCACCACGGCCTCCAGCAAGCCATGGAGGCAAAGCAGAAGTTGTTCTAGCAAGCCACGTGCTGAGGTGCCAGGTCCCACTTGATTCCCAATTTATATACCAAAATTGGAGCCCTAAAAATGCCTCTTCAGTTGCTGCCTAAACTAACAGATGCTTGATACCCTCATATAGCTCATAGTGCTTATACCCCAAAGTCCTACAGGCAAGTAGGTTTACCCCAGTCCTGACACAAGACCATGTGCTCAAGCCATGACAGGATCCTGAAACTGGTCGTGTCCCTGCCCTGTCTCAGCAGTGCACCTGGTCTTGCAGGCTTGGTTGGACCACACAAAGAGCTGGGTGATGAATTACGCACTATGTAAGCACATGGCACTTGTAAGTGCACTGCTTTTGGGTTTTCTGGGATTCTAAATGGGTTTAATTTGAAGAAATCTGATCACTCTCAAATCAGGTCTCTAGCATTTCCGCAATGCTGCCTCTTTGAACATGTCCAAGCCAAGAACAAAATGAAAACAAAATAGGCAAAGCAGGCTGAGTTTGGTCTGAAATGAGAATTTTTCTTCTTTTTTGGTGGGGCTTATTTTTAAAGTACTGGGAATCAAGATGAGGAAAGAAAGAAAAAGATGAAAACAAAGATTGCAAGGAAGAAATGCCCCAGAAAAGGTGAGAAGAGAATGAGTGGACAGAAGGGGAAAATATATATATGTGCAAAATAAGGTATGTGTTAAAATCTAAGAAGGGATAAAACGATCAGTTCTGTGAGTGACAAGCTGTGGAGGCACACTGAAGCCTAGGCATCTAGCAGTCACAGCCCACTGTGGGCACCCTGAATTCAGTGTGAGGGCTGGCTTCTGCCTGCCCTTGCACAAGGAAATGCAAGAGTTTGCCTAGAAAGAACCCATTTCATTTTGTTTTCTGACATCAGTTGGTGGCCTCTGGGAGAGACAACGTGCCAGGATACATTTACAAAGCAGGTGAGTGCACCCTAAGGCAAGCTCAGAAGTGCTGGGTGTCCCCAGTCCCCCATGATCCCGTGAGGCACAGAAAATCTGGTGGGAGGTGCACTGCCCTGAAATCTGCTTGAGAGAACATACGTCCAAAAGTGGATTTTAGCAGGACATCAACATTTCTATGGTACAACAGCTCAATTTCCCAGAGCCTCAACCAACCAAAGCCAAAAAGTGGGGATAGGACCAACAGGACCTTACAGCAGAGATGGCCAGACATTTGGGGCAGATCGTGCAGTATCCCCTAGTACCTGGTCACAAAGGCAAGGGCACATACAAAATTATCTACCTAATTTACAGGCACAGCAAAATGGCAGTGGTAAATGAGGAAACCGTGTGTCAAACTACATATGCAACCTTCCATTTTTGTGTGCAGTTACTCAGTGTCTATTCAAAGCTCAGCACACACTTCTGCCTGCTAAGCCTTTGCCAGAAATTAGATCACAATAAATCATACAGACTACAAATAAAAAGAACCAAGAAATTAATGCCATCCGAGAGTCATTCTTTTCATTTCTGTTCTGACAAGTGACACCAAACTTTTAAGAAGGCATGAAGCTTTGAACTTAGCTGAGATGCATGAGATCAGTGTGTCAGAAAATCTGTGTGAGTAAGGCAGATGGTAAGCATGAATGCATTTCAGTTGCAAGAAATTTCGAGCCTTTTCTACTAAAATGCTTAATGCACGGAAGTGTTGACTATGTTGGGGTTTCACTCAATAGCAAATCCATGTAGAGCTCAGAGTAAACATTCATGAAGTAAGAAAATGGCATAAACATTATGTTCCACACCCCTTTTTTGTAGTGATTAGTCAATAAAATAGTTTGAATGGGATTATTGCGATCCCTACATCTATATTAACATTAAGCTAATTGGTTTTCTCTACTGGCTCATTTGTCACACTTCTATATTTACTTGGTATGATATCTCTGTGAGGTAGACTTACATGACTCAGCTGAATTTATTTGATTCTGTCAGTTTTCAACTCATTTTAACATTACTTTTTTAATGATGCTAATATAAACTGATTTCTCAAAAAAGGATGTACCACTTACAAAGAGTAGTGAACAGGGTGGCAAGGAATGACTAAAGTGTGAGATGGTTTTTGCATCTGGAACAATGAAATAGTCTGGGAATTTCAGCCTGGAGAAAAAGGAGGGATGTGACAGAGGTACAGAGCATGTAACAGATAATTTTTCACTGTTTCTCAAAACATAACCGTTAAGAAACATCAAGTCAAACTGGCGAGTGACCAATTCAAAGCAAAGGCAGATAACTCAGATAAACTGTATATTTATAGGATATTGTGGACTGAAAGATTTTATATGACTTTAAAGAGATCATTGGACAAGTCCGTAGAAAAGAGTCATGAAAGGACTTTCATATAATCATGAAAGATACTGTCTTTGGCTCATGAGACCCCTGGACACAATTTGCTACAGTCTGGGAAAGTATCACTGTTTGCTTGCCCTTTTATACCCTTTGCAAAGTACCTCCTTCTGGCCATTACCATTGATAAGGTTGTAAGCAGCTTGAAGCTATGATCTGTGGTGATACGGCCATTGTTGTGCTCTATCTCATTAACAACAAGTTTTAAAATATGTAAATGGAAATAAGACAAGTTCTGTCTTCATAAACATTCTGTTCATTTGCCTTCAAGGTCAGATCTGCTCAGAAAATTTCTCTCAAATAATTTTTAGAAGTCTAGTTTTGTTAACAACTCCTCATCTCTCTTCAGAATTCCCATTAGCACCATAAGAGGAGTTACTCATAGCTACCACGGGATATGTGGCTAGTTTAGCCAGGCTTTAACAGGTAACCAGACCTATTACTGGTTGATACAAACCACTTGTTTGTGGATTACACTTGAGAAATAAACCAGTACTGACACTTGAAGAAATGACTAATTACACTTCCTTAACAAAATTGAGTTCAGCAAGGAGTTCAGCAGCCACAAAAGAGACTCAATTTTCCAATAGAAACTGAGGTTCTTAACTGTGTTTGCCAAATGGTTAAACACTGACATTTTTCTTTTTGTTGACCTTTTGAAAACCTGGCCCAAAATGCATGTATTCATTTTTGAGGTGACTGCAAATAAACCAGGGCTCAAAATAAAATCTTGCTTGAGAACAGACTGTTTAAAAATATGCTCTTTGTACAGGACTCACATGTATTGTGTTTGCTTGTAATTGTGCTTTTAATCAACACTACAGACCACACCATACAGAGGGCTCACAGTCTTAAAATTTCTTGCATGATACAAAAATCTATATCATTATTTTTAAAACTTGTCTGCTAGAGAGGTTATCAACCGAATAGCAAAGAAAAGACGGTCCCAAATATTTGAGACAACCCAGTGTCCTTCAAACTAGCCCACATTGCCAGAGTACTTACTATAATTCAGTGAAACTCATTCTTCTGCTTTTCCTGACCCCATCTCCTAATCATTGGGTAGATTTAAGAAATGATTGCAGTTGTACTGAAAACATATAAACATTCGTGTGTGCAGTCTGAGTACAGTAAATGATATACTGGACCAGAGCCACGATATATCCAGCACAATACTCTGCCCTTGAGATAGCCACAGGACATATATCTGAGAAAGGAAAACCCCAGAGTAGATCAAGATGGGAATACTGCATAATCTGCTTCCATAACGAGTGAATTCTAAATCCCAGGAGTTACAGTTTGCTTTAAATCCTGAAACAAGAGTTTTGATATGTATCTCATTACTCTTTTTTTTTTGTCCTGGCATTGGTTATTGCAGCTGAGGATTCTTGATCATATAACATTCAAACTTCCTTCTTGTCTTGCTAAATTCATGACCTTGGGGATTGCTTGTCAAGTGATTGCATTAATCTTTCTATAGAAAAATACTTTGAGGATTAGAAATTCAGATTAGTTATGTGACTTTAAATAAATCTTCAAACCCTATCTTGAAGACTTACAGAGTGTCAGACATTTTAGTGCCTGGTCAAAATTTGGGGTAAAAGTATACAGATACAATTTTTTGTATCTTTTTCTCTATTGAACGCACTTTCCTAGATCCTATTACAATGAATAAATACTAGGAATATTCACAAAGTGAAGAACGGATTATAGAAATACATGACAGGTATTTCTGCAGAGAAAGGTACCATCTGTTAAAGTAGCATGCTATGACAATCATTTTGTTTTTATTGCAAACAGTATTAAAAGCTCAGGTCTTCACAAATGTTGGCATTACCTGCTGTTAAATCCTTTCTGTTAGCTTTCAAGGACTAATTTATGGTAATTTTAAGGGATATTTATGAGGTGTGCTTTTACCCAGATGCTTACTTAGACAGACATGATAGGAAGGTTTGTCATTAAGATGAAATTATTTGCCAGGACAAATAACTGTAGAACTAGGAAAATTATTTTTAAAAAACTAGGTCAGCAAGCTATGAAAATATATGTTAAAAATGGCCAGCATAGGATTACAGCCAACACAGGTGAAACACCACCTTCTCTTTCTGTCTCCCACACAAGCATTGCTATAATACCCTCTCCCCTGAACACCAATGTAAAAACAGTGATTAGGAGATCTGAGTTACACACAACATTCACAAGAAGCCAGCCTGTGCCTTTAGCACAGTCAGTTTTAAAAATAATAATAACAACCCCGTGCCCAGTACACCACAGAAATTAACCTCCAGTGATGCCAGGGTTTGATTTGCACAACTGTTGGGCATGCTCTCCAGAGATTAGCAAATATGGAGAAAAAACAGGCTGGATAGTATTGTTGTGATGCTCTGGAGCTTTTGCATTGCTATATGGCCAGTGGCACCCAAAAATGGTGCCTCAAAAATATTTCATGGTATGAAAGAATATCACTGCTGGGCAGAAATAGAACAGAGGTGTTCACAGCTCTGTGATTTTCTGTGGGGACAACATCTGCCTCTTGGAGGGAGACTCTGTGAAACAGAGGTTCATCTTATTTACACCTGTGTAACCTACCTGTTCAGTAAGTGAAATGGCAGCACTGGGGGTTGGATATTGACGTCTTTCTGTTTGGGATTATTGGCAGTGGAAATCACAACCCAAATGTTCGACTTTCCAGAAGTTCTAGCTCACATTTTGAGTAAAATGCTTGTCTCCTCTCCTTCCTTCTTTTTTTGTTTTGTTTTGTTTTGTTTTGTTTTGTTTAGATTTACTTCACTAGAACACATCAACCTAGGGTTGTAACTACCTAAATATATTGTATATATATACAGACATATACATAATCTTTCTCTGTTTATCACAAAGTCCATAACATGCTTTCTACCTAAGAAGCAGCAAAAGGAATGTTGTATTAGATATGTCTTAAGTGTAAACCAACCTCTGAACCAACACTGGTCTCGTGGACACTTTTAGAAGACATGTCGCAGCTCTGCATAAGGTCATCCTCCAACACATGTCCATTCTAATGATGTTAAAGTTTTAATGATACCAACATGAAACAAAAAGGAGGTGTTGTATGGCTGTATTTCTTTACAGTGAGGGTCTCATGAACATTTCATTACAAGTACAGTAGCAATTAATGAGATTATTTCATGCATTTTTACAAGCAATCATAAAGCTTTTGTCATTTTTTTCTTACCAAGTTGCTCTGCTAAATGTTTGCCTCTCTCAGTGAAGATTACCCGCTCATCCTCCATGTCACATTTGTTACCAACCAAAATAACCTGGGCATTATCCCAAGAGTATGTTTTGATTTGAGTTGACCTTAAAAGAAAGACAGAGAGAAAAAGAGAAGTCAAAGCAAAGCAAATTCCCCTTAAATCAATTTCAAACAGAATTGTAACTAGGCAATGAAAGACAATACTGATCTTGACATCTAGGGTAACATGATTCTGTTTAATTCTGGATTTCAAATAAACTAAGGATTATCTTGAGGAATTAGTATTACAGAAACATCAATGTACTTTTGCTTGTTAAAACAAAACAGTCTTCAGCATTTTCTCCTGCCATCAACATTGTTCCCATATTTTTAGAAAGAAGAGGTGACACTTTCTCCCACACAATTAAAAAAAAAGTATTTTCACATTTTAATGCAAACCTTATCATCTAAAACCAGAGCTTTGAAACAAAATCAACAGCTTATTCATATCTTATCTTTCACCTTTTAAAATTAGGATCTAAATTTATCAGCAAAACTTCAAAGCTGTTCTGTCTTCCTTCTGTTGTTTCTCTCCAGCATGTTCCACTACGGTTCTTTGATCTACCAGGAAGACAGCAACATGTATTTTGTACATTAAGCCACAGTCAGAGGCTGAGTTTGGACT
Organism: Anseranas semipalmata; assembly: GCA_013399115.1. Classification (NCBI taxonomy): domain Eukaryota; kingdom Metazoa; phylum Chordata; class Aves; order Anseriformes; family Anseranatidae; genus Anseranas; species Anseranas semipalmata. The sequence goes on along the minus strand of VXAA01006844.1, from coordinate 68,390 downwards.
TAAATTTTCCTTCCATTTAGATTATTCAAGCCCCTGCCTTGTCTACAACCGAACAGGAATATCCCAGGCCTTGAAACTCTATGAGGACTTTGCATGCTGATGGGGAAACAGCTCGCCCTACAAAGCTCTCTTCTGCAATTTGAATGTGATGCTGCTAAAGGGCAGCTTAGAAGCATGCTCGTAGCACCTCTCAGCCACTCTGCTGGTACTTGGACCTGCTCTGTGGGAAGGAAAACTCCATGCCTTGGCTCCAGGCTCAGCCAGGAGTGATGCTGCTGTCAGCATCTTCTAACTGAGAGTAGTACCTGCCCTTGGATGTAACACAAGGTGCAATAAGCTCACTCTAAGCACTTACCCTTTCCCTTGGACTTGACTATGCCTGGCTTTAGGCTCTGACTCAAGTGCTTAGTAGGATGTTAATATCTCTTCTCTCCCTATATGGTCAATGGAGAGAGAAGAAGATGTAGAGCATCTCTCTCTCCTTGGACAATACAGGGTGCTTAGGAAAACTGCACTAGAATAGATACCAGCCTGCTTAACTACACATGTGGGATACGTATTGTGTATCAGGGCTTTTGGTCTCTGTAGTAAAAGATTAAATAGCTTCAATAATCTGTCACCTAAGCATTTTGGAAAATCATCTGCATGGGTGCTAGGTTCACTAGTGCCCTCCTCTCATAACACAGCTGTTATCTCTGTACAGTCATGGCAGAATGCTTCATACACAAAAAAGACCACGGTGTAGTCTGACGTCCATTTCACAGAATCACAGAATTGTTCAGGTTGGAAGAGACCTCCAAGATCACCTAGTCCAACCTCTGACCTAACTCTAACAAGGCCCACACTAAACCATATCTCTAAGCTCAGCATCTAAACGTCTTTTAAAGACCTCCAGGGATGGTGACTCAACCACTTCCCTGGGCAGCCCATTCCAATGCCTAACTNCCATTTATAGTGAAAGAAAGAATATGGATCGTATCTTCACAGCTGGCTCTGCTTATCATGAGACCAAAGGGATGGACATGGGCAAACACTGCTTCAGGCCATCTTTGTACCCCTGGGTCTGATGCCAATGCCCCTATGGCATGAGCCAAAGCAGCCTGCTGCAGCTTACCTTTAAGCTACGTGTGATGGGTCTGCTGTGAAGGGCAGAGGAATTTTAAAACGAAAGATCACATTGATGTTAGGGTTGTTCTGGTTCACCAAAATGATCAAAAAAAACCTGAAGCTGTCCTGATCTTTCCTTCATGATATGAACACTGTGCTATTTTAAATCTGTTAAATAATTATAGTAATTTGAGGAAGCTATCATAGGGTACTGTGACCAAAGCAGAGGTCAGACTTGCCTTTACACTTACATGCTACTGAAGATACAATTGCTCAGAAAAAAAGTGCACCATGTATCCATTTTGCCAGGAATGTACTTACGGAACCATGCTGAGTTCTTGGAAAATCGTGGTTAAGGAAAAGAGGACTATTATTATTTTTTTAACTAGAATTACATTTGTCACCATAGCAACTTTGCAAATACTAGTATCTCATATGTCAGAGTATGTCAGTCCATTAAGGACTCAATATCTTAGCTTTGATCAGTTATGAGTTGGGGGTCAATTCCTACCCCTTATGTCAGCAGGAAATTGAAGTAGTTTCAAAAGCAAAAGTAAAAAGTATTAAATTTCACTGAAAGAATTAACTGCATATTCTGCAATATTTTCATATTTTCTCTGCCCGTTCTTTTAAGGAGGGGCAGGGAGAGAGTGTCATGGTGAAGCTTAGTTGCTCATCATTGTAAAACCACCATGTCTGCAAAGATGAAATATAACAAACTGATGAATGAAGAATTATAACCTGAAGAAATATTGTCACACCAGTGTAAAGAGAATTCGTTCAGCCTTGTTTTGCAGACTTCTGTTCCACATAGCCTTACCTGAATTTCTTTGCTAAAGAATGTAAAAACCTTCATTTTACTGCAGCCAGCTGTGATTTTTCATTCTATGAATTATGATCCTATGCATTCAAATGCATCTCATTACCAAAGCCACTTATTTTATTCTCAGACTTTTTAATCTGGTCTGCTAATGTATCATCTTCTAGTTGTAGGGCTTTTTTAAGCAACAAGAGAAGAGATCTTGTCCTTGATAACGAAAGACTCTGTAGTGCAAGGATACATCTGACTGACTGTGAAAATCAGACAAATATATCCCCATCCAATCCCACATCAGTAGGAGTGTGGATTCAAAGAGTACAATAGGCTTATCATGGTTATGTTTTCTTTTAGACATACATTTCCACTAATGGCTTCTATAGATTTTTTGCCCACAATTCTCCACAAAAGCTAACACACAGCTCATTTAAAAAAAGAGATTTTGCTGTTCCATGAATATATGGCCTTTCAAATGACCGAAGCTTCCGATTAATCCAAAACACAAAACATTGTCCTTGTAAAGAACTTTAGCCTCAGGAAGATTGAAGATATGAAAACGCATTGTTGATGTTTGCAGTGAGCTGAATTCAGCAATTTTTCTTCAGTCTGACTGCCCTGGTGTGTGTCAATAGTAATTTACCCTGTAAATCTTTCACATTCTAGTTGTATGGTAGGCAGGCAATCTGCAACATGCTTGAATTTTTATCGTGTATAAACACTAGAGGGGCAGATTAATGCAGGAGTTCAATGATCCATTACTTTCAGTGATCAACGCAAGACTTGTTCTCCCTGTACTGTGATTCTGACATAATCCTTGTCAGAAAAGAGCACTTGCTGAATGTTAACTAAAGCAAAGCTATTTTCTCGTCTTAAAACAACACTGTTCAAAATACTGTAAAGTTACATCAATAAAACTCTGAAAGAGTTTTGGACAATTATGGCAGAATAAATTGGAAGCTTTTTGCTTTGTTTGATGGACTGAAATACTGTGTGCAAAAAATGTTCAAAAAGCAGTTTTTCAATCCTACATTGTTTAAAATAAAACCTAAAGAAACAACAACTCACACTGGCCTATGTCCATTTGCACATTGCTTCAGTACTAACATTGTGCCTAGTCCTGCTCCTAGGAAAGGTCTTGTAATACTCCTTAGTTCACATGATATTTTTCTGAAAGTATCACTTATTAGATCAATAGGATATTTGGATAATAGGATTTTGTAATGCTGCCACTTCTAACTGTCATTTACTGAATGAGAAAATAAAAGCAGTGTTGCCTAGACAAAGCTATCCACTGTTACGTCATTTTTCATGAGCACACAGGTTTCAACGTGAATATTACAATGCTTAAAATGGTGAACAGTTATAAAGACTCAGGACACTATTATCATGCACAATGACCTCCAAGTCTGCCAAAAATAAATATATAAATAAATTAAATGTCACTTCTAGCTATAACTGAGCACCTTCACGACAGGGATGAAACAATAAGTAAAAGGTCTGTGTTGCAGCACTTTGTCTTTTGGGAAAAGACCAGGTTTCAGTTCAAAGGCCAATGTGTATTCTCAGGTTAGACTCTTCTCAAACTCCGCAAAATAATCGAGTAAAGAACTTGGTAGGGAGACTGAAACCAACCACAAAAGAACAAAAAATTAAAAACAAAAAACAAAAAGAAAAAAAAAAAAGCAGAAACCAGTGTAATCCTGCACCTCTGAACATGCAAGAGCTTCAAACAATTGTCCAGGTAACCGTGATGTGCGTGTGTGTGTGCAGGTAGCATACAGGGCATATTTGCTCAGCATGATGGAGTGCGGCTCACAAATACCCATCCCCAGCTAGCTGCATAGCTGAGAAGCTGGAAGGCAAGGTTGCTAGCACAGAGCAATGCGGAAGCACTGCTGTGATGTTACTGTTGTACAAGCTGACTTGCTCATGTTAAATTATGTACTTAAAGCTCATCTGCACATCCACAAAGTAGCACAGAGAGACAATAGCAGTTAGGGAGCCCAAAACATATCCTGGCCTTGGCTGCTCCCATGTCTGATACAGGAGCCATCAGCCTGTCAAATGTCCACATACACAAGCCCAGGGGCACAAAGACAGGTGGGAACCCAAACTGAGGACTCAGAAGAAGGGAGACCAGGTCCGGGCCCTTCCCAGGGCTGTCCAAGGAAATCCTCAGCCCCACCGTACAGATCTGAAACCCATCATTAAGGGCCAACAATGGAGAACCTTTTGGACTCGGCAAGATTACTGTCCAGGGGTTAGAGGACACATGACAGGATGCAGAGAATGAACATTTCAGGATTACACAGAACATTATAGTATGTTGAGAGGAGGAATCAAAGGCAGGAAAAGGAAGGACTGAAGTGATTCAGGTTGGAACAAGTGTGGGAAAACAGAAGGGTAAGAGGAAAAAAATGGGCCAGTTGTGTGTAAAGAGCTGGCTGGTTGGTACCCTTGTCTGGTGATGCTGCAGCAACCAGAACAAGTGCAGGTATGTGAGGGATTGCGTGAACACTGATGAAGTTTGAGCCAGGCTAGCTGGTGAGTAAGTGAAGTGGCCTAGGAGCAAGGGGAGTCTGTAAGGGCAAGAGCAAGGGGAAGTTGGCTACTGGTGACTAGGGGATTCCTGGCCAGCTGTGTGCGCACCTCCGTGTGTGTGTGTGTCTGTGTACATTGGATGGTTTGTACCTGCAGCTGGAGTGGGGCTGTGGCATCAGAGGTTTGTATGTGCAGCTGCCAGCAACAGGGGAGACCAAGATCCGGGAGCAGCTACTGGGCAGTCTGTGTGTGCCCAGCTGGTGGAGGGATCCACACCATACATGTGTGTATATATACATGGATACATATACATATTCTTGCTAGTGGCCCTCTATCCTGCTCTGCCAGGGAGGGTAACACAATGAGGCTGTTGGTGCTGTTTGCGTTCATGCAAATGCTCTGCTTGTGCGTCTGTGATCTGTGTGGCCAGCCATGTATATATATATATACGGGACATACACATGCTCTGTTGCATGCTGGAAATGCATCTTCAGCCACACTACTAGCTGGAGCTCGGGCATGGAGCCATAGTAGCCTCTCTTCTCTTGGGCTGTGACATCCCATGGAGTACTTTCCCCTAACAGTTCAGGCTGAGCTCAGTGACACCTGGGTAACACTGCATTGTACCATGCAGAAACTGCTACAGGACCTAAGCCTGCCCTTGTTGTACTTGATACGTTTCAGGTTGCATCCCCTGATTGGCATACTGTAGGATTCACTCTGAATATATCTCCAGAGGATCACTTTTTAATAACTCTCATATGTCTAGAACATTAATCTAACTCAGAATAGTCTCTAGTATATTTTCACCCACAGACAGCAAGGATGGCAAACAAACATATTAGATAAAGATATGTTAATATAGTAAATATATCTCTCAGGAATATGAGCTTTTAGAGCCAGCTGTAATCCACGCACTACTGTTTGGACCCAGAGCCCTCCAAGGACACCTACAGTCCCTGCAGGAGCTAACTTCTATGGGCTTTTCAGATTAATTATGTAGTAAGCCACATACACTGACAGCAGAGAATCAGCCTAATGAAAATACTCTAGAGGGGAACATGTATAATAGTTATCCTGGCAAGTTCAGGGAACATGTTGTACTTCTGATGTTCTGGTTTCAGAGAGGAGTATGCAATTAACTGGAGTGCATAATCCTGCCAGGAAAAAAAAAGAAAAGAGAGAGAGAGAGAAAAAGAAAGGAAAAAAAAAAAAACAAGCAAAAAACCCTAAACGAAATAAACAAAAACCCCTACCAAAATGTTTTAATTTTTGAAGCTACTGTTTTGTTTATTTCACTGGTTGATCCTAAAAGGTCTCCCAGCTCTGTCTCCAACATAGTGTTTCCAAAGCCCATCAGCTGAACTATCAGAGGTTGCAGGATAGTGATGGGACCTGGGGGGGAGTCCAGGTTATCTATTCTAAAATTTGCAGAGTTTCTTTAAGTATTTGGTGAGGTGGAGTGTCAGAGAAGCAGCTATGAGTCTGGAGGTGTGTCCAAAAGCACACACTGCCCATAATTTAACTTCCGCCCTTCGTTTGCAGATGAGCATGTTGAGTGCCTGGCCACCTCTGAGCAGGAAGGCTCTCTCTCCATCATTTTATGGAGATATCATTTTCCTTCTGTAACTGAGGCAATGGAGGGTATTGTTCTCCCCTTCCCCCAGCCTCCTTCCTACGATGTGGGAAGGTATGGCACAGCCCTTCCCTCCCCATCACAGACTGGGACGGTAAGGGGAAGCTCTGCCATTCCCACCCTTCCAGGGGATGGGATCACTCTCATTGTTTGGGAGGAGCTCTGGCACTCTCCCCATTCAATCTGTCTTTTCCATCGGGTGAGTCTGCGGTCTCCTTCATACTACCAAATGTCTTCTATATTTCAGTATGTACCATATGTTCCATCCCTTTCCCATGCTCTCCTATATGGTTCCTAAACCCTATTATTCCCAGCAAATCTGATAGGTTACGTCCCTTAGGAATCCCGCTGTGTCTTGAAGCTTTCCCATCTCTGCTCTCTATCCCACTCACCCTGGGGATGTGATGGAGATGGGTCTTCTATAGGATTGTTCTATACAGTACATTAAATGACTGCAATGCTCAGCCCTGGCGGCCATTTGGAAGCTGGCTCTGCACCAGCTGCTCTGCACTTGGCACTCAGACCCTGCTGCAAGGAGGGCAGAGAGAGGTGGCCTCAGGCCTTCCATCTGTTCCCCAGAATAACCCACTCTTAGTGTGAGATGAGCCATTCAAAATATAATAAAACTCCCAGCCAAAACCCCCAACTCAACTTTCTGATTGGGATTTTGAAAAAAGTGCTATAGTGTAAACATTTAAAGCACTCTGAGACAGTGACACAGAGAGAGAACACACTGCCCCAAGAACCAGAACTAGCTTTGAGAAACAGCTCAGGATCTTTCCTCCTTCAGTTACCAATGAGGAAAGTTTGGGTATTTGCAACTTTTAAACTATTGCTACATATTTCATCATTCTGGAGTGATACAGCTGAGGGCCATAAAAGCTCACTGATTATGGCTAATGCAAATTCTTTTACCTCTTGCCTTCATGAACCCCTTGAAGAAATTAATGAAAATTAAGAAAAGCAATCAATAAAGGAAATAATTATCAATATAGAAAGCTGAGGTAGATGAACTTGTGATTGTAATGGGGGAATTGTGCAGAGGTATGCCCTTCTCATAAAGGATTTAAAACTACTGGGTGTCCTAGCATCATCACTTTTAATCAGAGTATGTGACACGCATACTGAATTTTATTTTCAGTATTGGCACCAGCACCTGCTGACTGCAAGTGCTTATTAACATACAATAGAGAAGAGGTTAAGATGTCCCATCAACATAGGAGTAGTGAACACGGATGGAGGGCCCAAAGAAGGGGGAACAAAAAAACAAAAACAAAACTTCCATCCTCAGTACCACAAAGCAGCATGGTAAAAGGATCTGGGGAGAAGTGGATATAATAGCAAAAATGGAATATAGCAACCCCTTTACTCTTGCAACAGACCTGGATATGTGAATATTGGCCAGGGCTGACTGTGTTTTGTGTGTTAGCTTTTATTTACACAACATTATATCTTCTTTCTGGATTGAAATGAATAAAAAAAGAATGCCTTATTATTGTAAAATAGGCCAATATTTGAAGAAACCAGAATACCAATGACTTGTCACTTCCTTCTGACAGGCTTTATCTTCCTTGTGCAGAGTCTAGGCGTGCAGACCTTGCAATGAAAGGCTACACATTTAACCTTCCCTTGGAAGAAGATAAATGGATGATGCAGAAGCTTTGTGACGGGTATGACACTAACAAATATCTGGTTCATTTTCAGCCAGCAGACTAGTGAATGAGCATTGCACATAGCATCACACGTTTGCAGTGTTCCAGTAGGAAGTAGGTCTACTTTAAATGAAATAAATTCAGCTTTGCCAGTGAACAAACCACAAAAGCTAAACTAACAGAAAACTCTACTACAAGTTTCTAAGGCTATAACTTCATTTAGAAAGCCACATGCCACATTTCAGTTTTGTCAGGTTATAATGAAAATCAAAATGAATCCAGCTCTTTTGGAGGGCAAAACCAAGCTAATATTTAATTTATTATTTCTTACAATACTATGCAAGGAAGTGTGACATATTTTGCAAAAAGTTTAGTTACTCAAAGTAAAAAAAAGAAAAAAGAGAGAACAACTAAAGATATAAAAGCTGATATTCTCTGTGTTTATGATATTTATTCTTATGCGATTATCCCAGTGACAATCCACTACCACTGTATGGAAGAAGTATATGCTTGCTCAATTATGCCCACTCTTGGGAATGCCTTGGGTCTGTGTTTAACACAACACAATAAGAACTGACATGTTATTGATAACTAGCTAATTCTGTGTGGTGCCTAAGATGGCAGATAAACTCAATGGGATTCGTCAATCAGAATTTCCTTTCCTTCTAATCAACCATTACTATCTGTTCTTACTTTACCCACAGAAGTGTCTCCTTATCCAGAATCCTCTGCTGAGTACTTTATTGAATTATACTTCATTTTTAATGTAATATACAAATAATATTCTTAATAGTCCATGAATTATCTCTGGTGTCTTGTCTGTAGTGTTGTTTCAAATAACAATATTAAGCGTCTGTGGTCAGAAAAAAAATAATTTTTGACACTAAAATGCAATTCCACAGGATAATGGTATATGATATTGTTAATATTTTGTGGGTCAAAAAGATATTTTGTAGTCACTTTAGAAGGACCAGAAGCCTGCAGGGCATACTTAATTTGCATGAATCAGGTTGCAGATGTCCTTTGTTTTTGCATCTTTGGCATGATCTCTGCATCCTGCTTTGTTTCCACTGTAAAACACCCCTTGAAACTACTTTCTAACACCAGTGTAGCAGGAGTCCAATTATGTACTTACCATATCTATAAAAAATAATAATCATTATAAGATAGCACCATACTCTCTATCCTTCCTGCCCAGTAACTCATGGCCATTTCTTTAGAAGAAAAGCTCATCAGCTGAGATGTTTCCTGTAGCTATATGGCCAATAGCTGGCATGCAAAAAGCTGGCAGTAAGACTAAGAACAACCTCAGATGGAGCACGGTCCTGATATATAGTATGTTACCCTGATGTTGCATACCCTGGAGGCCTTTTTGTCTTGGAGGCAGGTGACAGAGTACTTGTACAGGAGCTTCTGACATACTCCTGGGCAAGGTGGACTTTGGCTGAAGGTGTGTAGAATTACTAAAAGACAGTAAATTCCCTGTCAAAGTCAAGTGTATTTCTTTGCTTTTCTGATGTGTAGTATATACTTCTCTTACAGGCTTTTTATTTGGAAAAGTTGAGCAGATGCTTAGACAGTGGAGAAAAGGCAGTATACACTGTGTTAGGCATTAAGGGCAGAGAGATCTTCCAACCTACTCATATTTTTATCATAACAAAACAGTATTAAATACATTTCAATATTTACTTCTTATTCACAGGAGTACAAAATCCTCTCCTACAACAAGGTTTACTTATGAGTAGACCAACTAAAATAACACATTTTTCACAGTGGGACACAATAACGATACATGTTAATGAAGAGTTTTTATGTCATGTATAATACTGCAAGCTGTGTCGTACTGTGGGAAGTGATTTAGTAACCCACCACACAGACAAAAAGCTGTACATTTTAATTTTCTCCCCACCGAGAAACCCACCGTTAAATTATCATCTTACAAAGCTACTACTACACATGCACAGTGTACACAGTCAACAAAGATTAGGGTTTGAAAAGGTATGGAAAAAAGTATTTACACAGAAAATAATTTTCATGGAAACAATAAAAGGCAAAATACAGCTTCTAGTCACACATCTTTTGACTGTCCCCAAGGTTTCATGTTCCAGATGCTTCCAAATAAATGATCCTGTTAATCACCAATTTATGTTGATTGCACAGGCTGTTGCTGGAACTCTGAGTGATGACCCTAATCAATACAGCTGATCCTTACCCTTATATTTGAAAAACATAGCTGTGAAAGAAGGGAGTACTGAAGGCACTTACTAAAGCAACTGCAACATTTGAATACATTGCATTTATAAGAAAATGAGCAATTTGCTGTCACTTTAAATTTTTTTTTTTTTTTTTTTTTGCTTGCCATTTTATGTTCATATATATATATCAGGAAACAGATACAGACATATGTATGAGTTCTCACATTTGTTGTTTTTCTTTCTTGCAGTGACATGTTTTTGACATTAGAGAGAGAGAGAGAGAGAAGCAATACTGAAGCTGAGCAAGTCCTCCTGGTCCTACATGATTGGATCTAATACTTCATCGTCACAGCATCAGCAACAGTCCCCTTAATCCCGGCTGGCTCCACTCTTTCACAGAGCCTTTTGCACTTCTGGGATTATCTGTTAGCCTCCCCCTCCAACTCCACAGAACACCAGTACAATGATAGTATTTCAGAGGTAGCACATTTTTTTCACAGGCACAGTGAAGTTCTTTCAGTTTGTAATACCATCAATAGTCCTATAGCTGTAATTTAGCTGGATCACACAGGGTGATTTATTTTTCCTTTGTACTTTTTCTCTTTTAAATAGCAAATCCAGATTCATATTGGCAATATATATTGAGATTATCTAGCAAAAAGACATCCTTATTTAGGAAACTTCTCTTTCTCTGGAATTCTGGATTGACTCTGTCTTTTACTGTCATATCTCATTATGAAATTCCATGCATATTTGTAGCCATTAATCCCTTTCTGCCCGTTTTGCAAGGAATGCCTTCTGTCACTTCTCAAAGTGACAATTTCTTTTGATTTTATTTCCTCTGTTGTTTTAGCTTTCTTTTTCTCAAGTTTAAATTAATTTTTCTATTGCTTATCTTATATCTGATCTTGTTAGATCATTTTCTGTTATTTTTCTCATTCAGTGTTTTGCATAACCTCTTTGATAAGAACTTAGTCTTACATGTACATAAATTGTATTCGGAAAAGCCTGTGTCCATTTTTTAATGAAGTCAGACCTAATTTTAATCACTGAAAAAGGTCACAGGAGAAACCTGTGATAAATTATCATGGACTAATCCTTGTTAAGGATCCATCCAGTGTGCAAGCCATGTGTCAGGGCTATCATATGAGTCATTTGACTTCTTGCTGATGAGATAGACAGGATTGTTTTACTAAAACATAAAGGATATTTGACTTTTAAAATGATACATTTTACACCAGAATTGGTATAAAGCCTATCAACATTTTGTCTTTAAAGTTATTTAGCTTGTTACCTCCTGGAGGCAGAGCTAAGGAAATATTCAGAGTTATACATGAAGCCTGAAGGCACAAAACTGAGATTCCACCTTTGTGTCCTTGCACCACTACCTGTTTAGAAGTAACTTCCCTACGTGGCTGTATGCTTGCTAGCACAAAAGATTTGAGGTCTGAAATTTTGAATCAGAATAGGTATGGCCTAGTTTTCATCTGAACACTTGAGCTTCTGCCTTTTCTCACAGATACCTGAAGCTGGATTGACAAAATGGCAAGTACCTTAATCCAGTTGTTAAATAATACTGGTTAATCAGACAAATATTAGTTATATAATTGTACTATTTATTTATTTATTTATTAAGGCCCTGAATGTAAGTTTTGAAGCGCTCCACCCACACTTTGCTTTTGGGACGCTACCGTTCAAATTCGTTTTGTAAGGGCTGCTAGGTGAAAAAGACAACAGTAGCAACCATTTGTCTACATCCTGCCTGGCAGACGGTGGCAGGATTTTCCTGCTGAGTCATGCCGTCAACAAGTAAATTGCAGGTTTATTTCTGCTGACTCACAGAGGCTGATGGGAGGCATTAGACTTTAGATTTTGTTCCTAGGATAAGAAATAGAGCAAGGAAGTTTAA
>VXAA01006844.1:39197-54097 GCA_013399115.1 Anseranas semipalmata | reverse complement strand
AACCGCCACAGAAAAGATCTGGAGGAAAAAAAAAAAAAAAAAAAAAAGAGAAAGAAAAAAGAAACATAACAAAAATCTTATTTCTTCCCTTGTGTTTACTTTGGCTGTACCAGGTCAATGACTACTACTCAAGATGGAGTGATCCTATCCATTGTTTTGGAAGCTTTGATTTGTTATGCAGAATCTCAGCATCCATTATCTCAGCATTCATTACTTTCTCAAAAAGATAAAACTTCATCCACTCTGGCTGCTAAAACTGCTGACAATAGGAGGTAAAAGTAATGCAACTGCTTGCACATGCAAGGAACCTGAAGATCAAGTGCTTCTAGCTGTCTCAGGCATATTAGAATGTCCATGGGGAAGAGAATTCCCCATCTGACCATTCGTCTGTGAATGGTTCCACACCAGACTGTGATGGCATTTAGGTGATAACCACACATTTTCCTACTCTCATCAGCAGAGCTAAGCAAGGCTAAAAGAGACAAATGATGTACCTCAATTACCTAATAGTATTAACCACTGTGTTCCTCAACAAAGAGAGACCATGATGGGCTTCATCTAGCAAAGATCCTAGATTTCACTGAAGCTAAATTCTGTACAGCAATATTTGAAAGTGAAGTCTCTGTTTTTCACAGTTGAATAGAAGGTTACAGGAAACATGCCTTCATTTATACACACCTTTGTCAGCATCTGATGGAACTACAGCAAGAAATCTCTGGGAATAAAACCTTTACACCTCAGAAACTTCTGATATTGTTGGTTGTCTTCTTAGCAGTGTGTGCTGCTCTGAGCTCATTCAATCCTATAGATCTAGGAGCTGCAGAGACAGGGTCAAAAGAAGATATTTAAGTGGTTGGTTCCTAGCTCCTGTAAGTTTTACTATTGTCTGAATGCTGATCTTTCTTTTCAAGATTTGCCCAAGACAGCTAAAAGATCATCTCAAGATTTTCATCTACTATGAAGACTTTAGTGATAGGTCTGCTCACAGACATGAGGTGTTGTCTGTAAGTAGGCTTTCATACTGTGGATTATGGACTTCCAGACTGGGGCACTGCCAGTGGGCCCCATCAAATGATAAAGAGAAGGTCAATGGAATTCTATTAACAGAAAAGAAGAAGAAATTTCAAGCAGGTGGTTTAATCATCAGTGATTGTGTTGAAAGACACAAATGATGACTACCTCTCAGATAGGCATTCCATGGAAAGGAATGCACACAATCCAAGGCCAACTTGAAGCACAGATATGGGAGGTTTGGGGGAAAAAGCAGAATGAACTGTGCAACTAAACTTCTGCACACTATTGTGGGTGGCCATGGAGCCCCTGGAGAGCATGCAGAGTGCTTCCAGAAGAATGTGGCTTGTCCTATGGACCTAGTTCTTCCCATAGCAATCCCACAACTTCCAGTGGAGCATCGATAGCTTCAGTCTTCCACACAGAAGCAGAGAAGAGAATTTGGGCAACCGAGTTTGGATCTATATTGCCCTTTCTGATTCTTCACAGCAGTGCTGAATAGATTGATGATTTAGTAAACAAATTTTAACTTCTACCCTCTGGACATCTGGCAGGGGAAGGACTTAGAATGGAAGAGAGGATGTGACTCAGAAAGACATAACGAGTTATCTGAAACCGGTCCAGTAAAGTAAAGTGGGGTATGCATGAACAGATGCTAAGGGTACCTCTTCTAACATTTGTGACAGGTAATCTCAGAAGGCTGAAGCACAATGCTGTCCTTAATCCATTTCGCATAAGAAGGTAAATCAGATTAAAAAAAAAAAAAAAAAGAAGACGAGCACAGAAAACGACACCAAAAGTACTATTAATTTGTTGTAAACTGCATGTTACATATTTATATATCAGCAGGGGTGAGTGAGCAAGTCTAAGAGAAAAAACAAACATCCCTAATGTTATTAAAGCCCAGAAAAAAAATGCTACATTTTTTGTTAATATTATTGTCAAATTAGAAAATCTTTCCTCCCTCTGCTCAGTTTTGCCTTGAAGGTTTTCCTAAATCTTTATAAATAGCATTAGAAAACCCTCATTGGATTCTAAACAATGGCTGCTTAAAGAGAAATCTGACAAATACCTATTATTAAACAAAAAGAAATGTCTAAACACAAAAGACACCTATCAGTAATGTAAATCCTTAACATAACCAAAAATCAGTTTGCTGATTCATTTCCCATGTATGCAGAGCAAAAATAAATATTAAAAAGCAGGATAAATTAAGCACATGCTCTCGGTCAGCATGAAAAGAGCTTGAATATAAACAACTCACCTGAGGAGAAGAGATATATGAGAGGTAGGTAGCCGCTACATTACACACCGAAAAGGAGTTGGGCCTATAGCACATACAAGCAATGTGCACAAAGCCATCTTTGGCTGCTTTCGGAAGAGAGGCAGGGGTGCTGCAGGAAGATACCACAGAATCCTTATATGGAAAGAAGACAGTGTGGAGCAGCATGCAAAGCAGGATGAATTAAATGTGCTGATTAAATGAACAGCTTGCTTTTTGTACTTCAGTGAAGTTCAAAGCTTTCTGTCCAACCACTTTAAGCATACCTAGCAATCAAATAAACGACTTACATTGTAAAATCTTCATGCAGAGAAACAGTAGGTAACGTAAAATTGATCTCTTTATGTGCCTCTCTTCCTCACCTTTGTTCAGGGCTTTAAAAAGAATACATAATACTTTTTAATGCAGGTATAAATGCTAAAGGCTGGGGGAAGGGAGAGACCCTGCACTATATGGTTGTAGAAAGAAGCTGAGGACAATACCCTCTATCCTGACCATTGAAAGAGGAGCCAGACAGGATTCCCCAAAATTACACCTCAGGCATGCTGAAAACTCATTGCTTGTGCACAGACCTTTAGCTAAAGAATTTGTGGTACCACGGTTAGTGTTGCCTGCCCTGTTAAGTGTGTGTCTCTAAGCAGCAGGACACCTGAGCTCTAATCCTGACTGTAACAGTCTTACAGCTGACTGCAGTTCCGCAGCAGAGAGTAAGGCAGCACAGGTGGCCCCGAAGGACTCACTGTGAAGAGCAGGAGATCTAATACCTTCGATTAGAAGGAACAAAGGAAAAGCAAACACACCAGAACTTGAATTTTAATTCCTCTGACTGAGGACAAGAGGAAGAGAAGCATTTTTCTTGTAATCTGAAGTACTGATACAAAAATCACTGACAGACAGTAATTGTAGCACCCTACCAGGTTTTTGTTTTGATTTTTTTTTTTTTTTTTAGCAGNTTGGTTTTTTTTTTTATTTTTTTTTTTTTTTTTTTTAGCAGTCTATTTTGTGCTGTAACACTTTCAAGCTGTTGACAATGATTTTCAGGGAAAGGACATCTAAAATTTGGAGTCATGCTGTCCTGAGCATTGAGTTCAGCTGTTGAGTTCTTCTAAACTAGGATGGTTTTTCAAGAGACTCAGTATGGATTTTTGAGTCTATTTGTAGACTGGCAATTGAAAGAGTCACAGAAGGGTTAGGGCTATGCTCTGCTTGACCTTTCACAGGTACACTGAATGGGTGTAAACTCTAAACTGTCCTTCTTTCTGAGCTTGCCCACAAGCCATGAGAAGAAATGCAAGCCTCTCATTTTCAGTGCCTCCTAAGGGTCTCTAGCTCAGTGTGTAATATTTGGATGTCAGATATCCACATATTTGATCTTGAGCTGATCTGGACATGATCTGTATCATTAGTGTGACCAGCAGGACCAGGGAACTGATTTTCCCCCTGTACTCGGCTCTGGTGAGGCCGCACCTCGAGTACTGTGTTCAATTTTGGGCCCCTCACTCCAGGAAGGACATCGAGGTGCTGGAGCGGGTCCAGAGAAGGGCAACGAAGCTGGTGAGGGGTCTGGAGAACAAGTCCTAGAGGAGCGACTGAGGGAGCTGGGGTTGTTTAGCCTGGAGAAGAGGAGGCTCAGGGGCGGCCTTATCGGTCTCTACAGGTACCTTAAAGGAGGCTGTAGCAAGGTGGGGATTGGTCTCTTCTCCCATGTGTCTGGTGATAGGACGAGGGGGAATGGGCTAAAGTTGTGTCAGGGGAGGTTTAGGTTGGATATTAGGAAAAATTTCATCCCTGAAAGGGTTGTGAGGCATTGGAACAGGCTGCCCAGGGAAGTGGTTGAGGCACCATCCCTGGAGGTATTCAAAAAGCATGTAGATGTAAAGCTTAGGGACATGGTTTAGTGGTAGACTTGGCAGTGCTAGGTTAATGGTTGGACGTGATGATCTTGAAAGTCTTTTCCAACCTAAATGATTCTACGATTCTTTCAGTACCAAACAAAACAAATGGAAGAAAGCTGCAGTTCTTGCTCTGAAATCTGAGATTGTTACTTCTGCTTAAAATATTTCTGTACAAACACCTCACATTTCCCATATTTCATCATGCCACCAAACCTCACTTCTGCTTTACTGTTAGCTCCAACTGTATGGCTAGCTTGTCGCATTTTCCTATTAGTAACCTCCACATATTCTCCTAAGCTGTCCTTTGTAAAAAGCAGCATGATGTTATCCTCCTTTAAATCTCTTCTGAAAAACAACCTGTGTAGTGATGTCTCTTTAATAAGGAGCCAGCTGGAGTGCTGTGAATGAAGTTATTACACTAATTCTTACTGTTTCACAGGTATCCTGTGTTTCTTTGTGTTGCATTATACCTTCATTACTTATGCTTACTTTCTTGGTTGGGGATTTTTTTTATATTCATGCACAGTGATTAACACAACTGTATGTAAGCCACTCCTTCAGGCTCAACAATAAAGGAGATAGCTGCAAATACTGAAGGAAAACCCCAAGGACTAGGCCAGACAGCAGGTTAGAGCAAAGCACATGGATTCACAATATAGTGTTGGTTTGTAGCTGTCTCACTTTTGGAGCCAGAATAGAGCAAAGGGAAGAAACAAAAAACAGAGCTAGGTGAAAGAGGAAGACATGAAAATTTTATGAACCAATACACATGAAGACCTCTGACTCCTGTTTGCTTTTACTGTGTTCAGGAAAACAGGGCACTGCATGTGTGTTTGTAAATGAAGAAGATTATATTATATCTGAATAATACAATTTCTCCATCATAGAGAAACAGCTCTGCTAAAGGCTGACTATCAGCTAACTGTGTGGGCCAAAGGAAGAACAAGAATGATTTTAAAAGACTAATGCATTTATATGTAAAGTTGCTCCTAATTATTGGTCTAATGACAGCATGATGTAGGGTGCTTTAATGGCATCATTAAATATCCCCCCCCACCCCCCCAAACACACACACACTTCATTGAATTCTGAGGCTTTGGTAATACAATAAAAACAGAATATAAACTCTTGATGTTTATTGTACTTTCAAGGATGTTACATGTAATTCTACAAGGTCAAAGTGAATAGTATTTCTTTTGCACATAAATTATTAAGGAAAAATTGTACTCAGCTCAAGTACTCTGAAGTTTTCCATAGAGCTTAGAAATTGTTTTTCTCATAGTTGTGAACCAGTTGATTGTCAGAATTTATTTGGCCCATTAAAATATATTTCTGTTTCTTCTAAGATGCCTGTAAGAAAGAGGATTTTGACAAATAACTTCCAGTTGCCTCTCCCCTCTTCCTGCTGGAGGTTTAGTGTAGCAGGCAAAGCATGATGTCCTTCAGATACTTACATCAACAGCAACATATAAGCTTATCTGATGATGAACTATGGCTCTAGGTTGCTAGGTGGCTGATAGGCCAGTATGTTTTGTAGTGCTGAGTAATGTATAACAGCAATGATATAGAGGAAGAGCAGTCACAGACAGGTGAGGCAGGGAACTAACATCTCATGATACTGCAGCTGTTTTTCCAGTAAACACAAGTAGAGAACTATTGCACAGGCCAAGCAGTAAAATGTCATTGTAGAAAAGGAACTGGTTAAGAGACACAAGAGGGGGAACAACCAACATTTAAACCAGTGGAAAGAGTTGTGATGCCTCCAATTTGTGTGAAATGGTAAAAATAATAACATTCTGAAAAACAAGGTAAAATGATAACACATAGACATGTCAGTTAGGATAGTCAGGAGTAAAGGAATCTAAATGCTAAAATGAATGGACATAGTCATAGCTGGTAAAATTTAGTGTTGATAAATTAAAAATGTGCACATTAGAAGGGATAATCTGAACTATTCGTCTTCTCTAATGAAGTCTAAATTAACTACAATAAGTTAGGAAAAACTTCAAGTGTCACTGCAAGCTACTTCATGAAAACTGGTGCTCCATGTACATCAACAGTTAAATAATCAAGCAAAATGTTGGCTGTATGCATAACATGATAGAAGAGAATACTAAAAAACTCCCTCCCACCCAAGGTGGTTAGCTAAATTTAGGGTTTTGTAGGCAGGGTTCTTCTTGGCCATTTTTTTGTTGTTGTTGTTGTTGTTCCTTTGTTTTTTTATATTTTTGTAGGAGAGAATCACCCATAACTTTGATGCAGTTCTCTTACATCTCAAAAATGCACTCAATGCTGAGGTCACAACAGAAATTAGAGAGGAAATAGTAGTTTTTCTTGTAGTTCTCAAACCTTATAAAACCAGCCTAATGCCTGAAGAAATCCTTGCACAAAGAATTCTTTGCATCCTCTGTGAGGAGCAAATTTCATGGTTTGCTTTTTTTTTTTTCTTTGGGGGTTTTGGCTGTTTGTCTGTCATCTGCCTTTAGATACATAGAATAGGCTCCACCTTACCTAACCTGAGATAGAATCATAGAATCATTCAAAAGAACTCTAAGATCATCAAGTCCAACCATTAACCTAGCACTGCCAAGTCTACCACTAAACCATGTCACTAAGCACCACATCTACACATCTTTTAAATACCTCCAGGGATAGTGCCTCAACCACTTCCCTGGGCAGCCTGTTCCAGTGCTTCACAACCCTTTCAGTGAAGAAAGGTAGTTCTTCAGAAGATAGTTGCAGTGTAAGTCCAATCTCTGCTGACTCAGTCACTGGAGAGAGAAAGGTACTTTCAGGGCACAAATCACACAACCCCTTGTAGATATCTTCTTAGGATGAGACAAATCATTCAATAGAACTGCCCAGTTCTTTGCTCTGGCAGTAAAGTGAGCCTAGAGTAGCTAGCACTGCGCAGATGCTAACGTCTTGTAAGATGAATGCCATACTTAGAGATCATCAACAGCTCATGATCCCACCAGCTCTAGCACAACTTGTAGTGTTCTTCCTTTTCCTTTTCCTTTTCCTTTTCCTTTTCCTTTTCCTTTTCCTTTTCCTTTCCCTTTCCCTTTCCCTTTCCCTTTTCCTTTTCCTTTTCCTTTTCCTTTTCCTTTTCCTTTTCCTTTTCCTTTTCCTTTTCCTTTTCCTTTTCCTTTTCCTTTTCCTTTTCCTCTTCCTCTCCCTCTCCCTCTCCCTCTCCCTCTCCCTCTCCCTCTCCTTCTCCCTTTCCCTTTCCCTTTCCTTTTCCCTTTTTTCAAAAAAAATTGTGTAATATACATTTTGGTTAGAAAATTTGAACTTGTCAACTAGCTTGTTCCAAAACAGTTCTACTGTTTTTTCCATCTGTTCTTAAAGACCCATGATCATCATGTCAATGGCATAGCTTCACTTGACCTTCATCATAACAAAACAACAACTCCAACATATAAATTAGTTGCAGAAGCTTGCTTGGAACAAGATGCTGAGTTCTATTCACTCTGGCACACAAATTTATAAATAAAAACAAACACCCTTTAAATATAAACAGGACATAAGAAAAAGCATGCCCCATGATATGGAAATTGGAATTTTTATGTCCTGTGAATATTCAGTGTCCTTATGTACATAAAACACACAATGGCTTCATTTACATATATTTTTGGTTCAGACAAGTGAATTTGTTAGTTTCACTGACAGAAGTGTGTGTCTTATTCATTCTGCAAAACTATTCAGTTATTTTTGGAATTTTCAAAAAAGTACTAAAATTTTGTCATCTTATGTATTCTGTCATCTTATTATGTATCCTGCCATCTTATTATGGGCTGAATAAGTGAGTGTAGTACAGCTGCCTGGTTCTCAGATGGAAGCCCATCCTGAAGTTTCTGATGCAAGGTGTCATAGCTGCAAGCTGGAGTTATGACCAGTTTAGGGCACACAAACACAAGAAACTGGAAGTCTTCATTCAGCTCATTGTAACTGATGGATGGAAATAATAATAAAAAAAAAAGAATTTTTATTTAATATGTAGCAGATGGAAGCCAAACCGTAATAATTTTATCTAAGAAAAGAATACAAGATTTACAGATAGTAGGCCTCAAAAAAGAGTATTTAAAAATAGTCTTCCAGACACCAGCCTTTTACACAAAATTAATTCTATTCTTCATGCTCAACATCTAATTTTTTTCCCATTAAATTCAATAACAATTGCCATACACAAATTGGAGATGTCTGATTAGATACAGCACTGAGTCAATCAAGGCCTTCTGGTAAGTATAGATAATAGGGATCCTTTTAACCCACCCTTAGACAAGGGAGAGGTTACATAAAAAACAAATAAACAAACAAAAACAAAAGAAAACAAACAAAACAAAGAAAAAAAAACACTGAAAGGACAAGTCTGCAAATAATTTTGGGCTAGTAGAACAAGCTTTTCATAGAGTGAATCATAGAATCATAGAATGGCTTGGGTTGAAAAGGACATTTTCAAAAGTCTTTGAATCCATATGTAGCAGAAACATGACGCTCTCTGAAGATGTTATGAAGGAGAGCTTGAACAACTTGCCATGATAAAAGAACTAGAAGGCATGAAGTTAGTAACTGCCTTCTTCAGGTATCACACATGATGGTTCACACATGATGGTACAATAGCTATAGGAATCAGAGAAACAGAATAAAATCAGTCCTGCAGGGACTTGTTGAGGGCCAGCATACTTTTAGGAAAGTTTACAGCAAATAAGTTGCATAGTGAGAAAAGGTCTTTCTGATTTAATGTTTATATAAGTAGACAAAATATGATATTTTTTTTTCTTTTTTTCAGTTCCACAACCCTGTCCTTTATATTTGTAACAATGTTGTCAATTTTAAACAACTATTTGTATCTTACCTTACAGTGGTTTGGATTTAGAGTGATTCAAGGCAATCCAAAGCCTTCCTAAAAATTAACATATTGACATCTCTCTACTTTACAACAATACTTGCACCATTGCATGTGAATGCTGGAAGATTTGTTTTGTGATTTGTGTACAAAAATGAAGGATTTGCTCAGACCTCCCTGTCTTTCAGTTTTGACACTACAAGTGATTCTACTAATTATGTAAAGAATTAGGGAACAGACAAATGCATAAATAAAACACATCTTCTGTAGGAGGACTGAGATATTTTGAAATGAAACATATGTGGTCTTTTTCCAAAATTATTTTTGTTTAGGTTATGGCATTCCTATACAGAGAAACTAGAGGAGGTGGAATTGATAAACAGGATGAAGGGAGAAGTGGCACCAACTTCAAGTCTGATGTAATGGATATGTAAAAGTCTTCAATAATTTTGGCTGAATTATCTTTCTTAAATCAGAAATGGATGAAAAGCTATGCAGACCTACAGAGGACTGCTCACAAGTGTGAGCAACACAGACTAGACAAGGCATTGCTGTCCTGTACACACCCATTGCAAATCAAGATTTTATAACCTCCTTTGGCAAGAGGCTTTAAAATCAGTCATCCAAAAATTTTACCCTTGTGCCATGAAATGACCATTGTGACTAGTCTTATTCAAATACCAGTATTGTTACATGCATTTAACCCATTCATATTTTTCTATGAAGAATGTTGCTAACAGAAAAAATAAGACTCAGTGGGTATGGTCATTTTACAATTAAAAATGCATACTGATTCACAAAATAGCAGAAGAGTTACTCTCTGTCACTCAGTCAAGCAGTTGTTAATTGACCAACCAAATATAGAAGAGGGTTCCATGTCTACTCAATTTGGTGTTTGTTTCTATGAAGACATGAATTTACCTTTAATTTATGCAGTGCATTAAGGCTATTTTTTGAATAAGTTAGCAGTAAATGTGTTTTGGAAGGAAAGATTACATCTGTCTGAATCTCCTGAAGGACTCTGAGAAGCTTAGTTATAAAAGCTAGCATTTTCCATCAGAAAGAAAACTACTGTGTCCCAGAGGAATAAAGTCTAAGACAGTGAATACACAAGGTGGAAATTCCTAGCCAGCTGTATCAGGAAAGCATTTACAGAATGTCAGGTGCACACAGGGAGACTGCCCCAAGAGGCCAAGTGATAGATCTGGGAGAACAGAAAAGTTTTCAGCCACACATATCCTTATTCAAGTATTCAGGAAAAAAAAAAAAAGCCTTATATCTAATCTCTTTAGTCAAGCTGTATTACGTGGTCCAATAAAGGCAGATTTTGTTTGCATTCAGTTGTAACCTGACTTGAGTAAGTAGTGATTTGAAAGTACCTGAATGACAAGAAATCCCTCATCTGTGGAGTGATCCCTCATCTACACCCGCACAGAAACTGCATTTGTAGAATTGTCTTTAAACGATTGGTGATAAGCAAAAAGGTGTTTTTGCATGGAACAAATCTATGAGTACCAACCTGAATCCTCCTGGCTCAGTATAAATCTGATTCTTACAAGTAGCAAAAGTTATGTCTCACACAGTTATGGGGGATATAAACATAACAAAACTCAAAACGCTCTACACATGTGTTAGAAGTAAGCTGGAAAAAAGTGGAAGTCAGATCTGCTGACTGAGTGGGGAAGAATCAAGACGGCTTGACAAAGTCCAAGTGTTCAATATTCTGTACTTGATACCTTATTCAGTCTTTAGAATAAAGATCATTTTTCATGCACAATACAAGTTTAATAACAGGAGAGAAGTGCATGCCAAAATAGCAAGGAAGGTGTTAATGAATGTGCAGGCAATTTAGACATATTAAAGTCAGCAGAACCTGATAAAATTCACTGTAAACCATTAAGAAAACTATTGAAGTAATCTCTAGATTTACAGAGATTATCTTTGAGTACTTGTGGGGACACATAGGTCCCAAGAAATTTAAGACAGGAAAGCTTAGAGCAGTTTCAAAACAAAACAAAACCATGAAAACCAGAAGCTGAGGAATTATAGACCAGTAAGCCCTCTTAATGGCTGTAAATAATTAAAACCAGATCAGTTTCCTGGTTGCTTAGGTGTAACAAGTTCATAAGACATATCCACCATAGATTTGTTACTGACACTGGTATGTCAATAGAAAAAATGTCAAACCAATCCAGTTGCCTTCATTGATAGGCTAACAAACCTAACAGGTGCAAGGGAGAAAATGAATGAGAGTCCAGTTGGTTTTAGTAAGGTTAACTCGTAAGAGGAATTTTCTATACTGCAACAAAGCAAATATATGGAAGAGGAACAGAACCAAATCAAAATCTGTGCTCAGATTACTTACGAATGATTACTTGTCAAGCTAGAGAGGCACAATGAATGTGGTCTGACAATGCATTTCTATTTGCTCGTGTTTTAATGACTTGGATGACAGAATAGAATAACGAAGACACTGATCAAATCTGAAGACAGCAAGCTGGAGGGAAGTATTTGCAAGCACTTCAGAGAGTGGGATCAGAATTCTAAATGGTCTTGATAGACTGATAAAGCAATCTGGAATCAATGAGATGAAATTTAATATAGACAAGTGCAAAGTGCTACCTTCTGGAAGAAGACAGCAAATGCATAAATATGAGCTTTGGAATAACTGACTAGATGGTATTTCCAAAGAAAAGGAGTCTGAGGCTACAGTGACCAAAAACTCAATATGGATAACGCAGTGACAAGACAAATCGGACTCTTGGCAGAGTTAAGAGGTGTTAAAAAGAATGGGGATTATTCATTCTACTCAGCATTTGCAGGACTTTTGATCTGTTTTGAATGTTACATTTTAAGAAATGCACAGACAAATCAGGAAGATTATAGAGGAGAGAAACAAGACATAGCAGAGGTTTAGAAAATATAATTTGTGAACAAATATTGATGGATTATAATTTTAATTCAGAAAGATAAATGGTGTTAGAAGAAGCAACATAGTAACAGCACTCTACTGTTTAGAAAACGGATACAAAGAAAAATAAATCATCAGCCTCAACTGGAGAGATCAAGAAACCGAATTCTTTGTAAATTTGCCTAATTTTCAATGAAGCAGCTTTTTGCTAATGGGCAAATTTTCAAACAGCAGAGGTAGACAATTAATGGAAAAGAGCGCCATGGAAGTTTTGGGACCTCTTCTCTAGTGACTTTTAAATATAGGATAAATAAACATTTTTTTAGGAAAAAGCTAGCCCAGTGATTCCTTAACTCTATTTTGGGACTACAGCAACAAATTATATAACACTATAACACTATGGCAAATGGTTCACTGCTGGCTCGTAAAAATCAATTACTTCACCATGTTTAGAAGCTGGATGATAAAAGTTGCATACCCCATGAAAAATTGTGAACACTAACAGTGGCTCGTGGGGAATGTCTCACACAGGGATATGGACTAGACGCTATTCTGGGTTTCCCACAGCCTCTGTTGGCAGGGAGCATTTTGATTTTTTGCTGCTTCTTTTTTAGTAGTGTAGTTGAGAAGCTTGTCTTACTATGGCTCAGAATAGCCTTTTTTTTTAATGGCATGTAGGTTTGCTGCACTTCTTATTAAAGCCACCCAGGCATACATCAGCATTTCTCTTTGCACTTTGCAGATGTGCTATGTGCGCTCTATTCCAGAGAAAATTCCTTTATATGTACTACAGAACCATCTTTGAAAACATGATGAGTCTCTGAATCCCCAAAACTGTCAAAGTCCCTTTATTATATAATTCTAGCCCAAGACAAAACCAAGATATTTGACATGAGTTATGGGTCCATGGTCCAAGCATGGAATGATGCAGTAAAGTGGATGAAACAGCCCTGTGCCTCCAAATCCACCCACACTGTCTTTATCCGTGAACTGTTACTAAACAAAAACATGTTACCTAGCTGGTTAAACACTGTGTCTTGACATTTTGATCCTGAATGTCGACAATATTTCTACATGGCTACTTCATGAAACAGTCAGCACTCATAAATCCAAAACAAAGTACAGCAAGGCTAGGATTTGAAAGTTTTAACTGCCTGGGCATCTACTTTAAGTCAGTTGCTTTGGCTCCTTCTATTGTCAAAACAAAGGCACAAGACCTGGCAGAGAGCAGTTCATTTCACTTTATAATGACTGTGAAAATTTGGTAGATGAATATCTCCTCCCAGATTCTTTTTGCTGTTCTTTGATTATAAATAGAGCCATGATGACTGGCTTAGACTAATACCTAATTTAAAGTTAGGAGAGATTGATTCTATTATAACTAACTGAGCATACTGTTTAATCATCTATATTTACACAGAACAGAAAGGTCAAAGTAAGACAAATGAAAACTGATTAATATGTAATACATATAGAAAATAAACAGCCTTTTCAGAGGTTGAAGATTCTAGATATAAAGAGATAGAGAAAATTAAATTTGGACTGGAAATACAGAGATCAAAGGTAGAAAAATCCACCAATGACCCCAGTAATTACCAAGATAAACATTTACTGACAAGTTCCAAAACTCACCCAAATTCAGGAATTTACTGAATATGAAGTATGCATTCTGCAACTTCTTTATAATCTAGATAATGAGCAGTTTTCAAAATAATACAATTAATACATAGGTCTTCTCTTCTGACCAAAATGTTACAAGCTGTTAAACAAGACATAAACAGGATACTGTTATACCAACACTTTAATTAGGAAATATTGTAATAAATACTTCAAAAATAAGTAAGTCCATGCATAAAGAATGCATTTTGATGACTTGGGCAGAAATGACCTCTGATGTGTTTGATGGTGATTGTTACAAGACGTTTTCCAGAAGAGACAATAAGAGAAATACTCGCCCATGGTTTTCATAGGAGAAACATGAATCCCTCTCACTGCTTCTCCTTGAACTGTGCACCACGTGCTGAGGCTCTGCGGAGCTTCCACTACAGATGGAAATGCTGCTGAAAGTTGCCTTCGCTAGGGTCATCCAAAGCAGTCACAATAACTGATGTTTACTTATGAAAGTAGCTTTCTTATTCTAATTCTGACAATAGAAGACTAACCATATAATGACTTCTCAAACAGAAGTTTAACATGATCTTGGTGTTTCAAATTAAATTGAAGACATGGATATTTGAGCAACACTGCATTCACTTATACATAGTTGAAGAGAGCCTGACAGAATTTTATTTGGTAAATCACCTGTTTGTTTGATTTAAAACACTGTCTGCCACAGGTAGTATCTCTTATTAATTGATACAACTGGCTACTTTTCAGATAACAAATTAAATTTTCAAAAGGTAAACAGAAAATGTGAATGGCTTACGAAAGACTTTAGCAAGGCTGTTAGGCATTGTTTGATTAATACTAGTGAATTACATAATTAATAAGTAACTAGATCTAGAGCATTTCTATTGGATTATCATATGGAAGATTATGTCTTATATCATTATTATGCCGTCTATGAAAGTGACATATAGATATGATACATCTCCTGTTGCGTCAGAACAGGAGCAGTTTCTGTCTTGCAGCAATTGCTTTGTTTTATTTTACTCTGAGAGTCATTTAGGAAATTCTAAATTGAATGTATGGTCAATATTTAAATAAGACAACAGCAAAATTAATTATAATTAGACATGCTTTCTATAAAATACTGGCAACATTCAGAATGTCCTCAATGAGGTATCATATCCAAACTTTCTTACAGATAAAAGAAGATATTTTTGCAAGGCTTGTTTTTTTTTTTTTTTTTTTCATAGCCCATCTCCATTCTGTGCTTTTTTGTACTCTCCTGCCATACATTAATTGTTCCAAGCCTCCCAAAGACTTATGGTCACCACAGAAAAAAAAAAA
>VXAA01006844.1:0-31901 GCA_013399115.1 Anseranas semipalmata | reverse complement strand
CAGCGTTAGGGACTGACTGCAGCCCCCATTCCCCGTTCCCCTGCGCCGCTCGGGGGGAGGAGGTAGAAGAGGGTGGATGGGGGAAGGTGGTTTTAGTTTGCTTGTAGTTTCTCACTGCTCTAGTCTGTTAGTGATAGGCAATAAATTATATTAATCTCCCTATGCTGAGTCTGCTTTGCCCATGACAGTGATTGATGAATGATCTCCCTTTCCTTATCTCAACCCTTGAGCCCTTTCCATCATATTTTCTTCCCCTTTTCCTTTGAGGAGGGTGAATGAGAGAGTGGTTGTGGTGGAGTTGCTGCCTAGCAGGGTAAAACCACCAGAATATCCCATTATGAAAACAACAAAGAAAACAACGGCAAATTAAGAAGATTTACTAGAATATGAAAGCAGGAAATTACTCAGGGGTAGATTATTAGGGAAATGGAAAGCTATGGTACTGTATACAGACAGGAAGCCATGTAAGACTTTGGCCACTACAAAGGCAAAAACCATCTGCATTTAAGCTGTGACAGGGAGCCGTGCAATCTGTAGGGTTGTACAATAATATTTTAATCAAATATGCACATACAGTGCAACTTTACATTTCACAAAATCACAGAATCATTTAGGTTGGAAAAGACCTCCAAGATTATCCAGTCCAACCTATAACCTAACACTACCAAGTCGACCATTACAGTTCTGCCTGACTGGCAAGGTGTGGTCAGAGGTTAGCAAGGTCTGTCCATGGCTGGGAATAAACTGGCTGCATGTGAGGCTGCTATTATCTGGAAACCATAAAAGCAAAAGTAAGCACTTCTGTATATGATAATAGGATGGAGGAGCATGGGAGAGAGTGTTGAGCTCTCCTCCCTTTGCACACCTCATGAAAATATGAACTGCCTTAACCTACCCAGTAATTTAACATTAACCTTTATTTTCATCACCTTTCTATAACTCATGGGATGAACTCTAGTGCTTGGACTTGTTCCTTCAGAAAAGAGTGTGGGTTATCAGCCGTATTTGGGGAGAAGACGTGACTGTGTTGTTACATGAGAGTGCTGGCCACAAAAGAATAGATACTTGCACTTTTCCAGGCCTTCCCAGTGCTTCTTGGGTAGCACAGTTTACTGGTGTTTTAAGCTGACTGTGCTTTGAAAGTGCATTTTAGTCCTTAATGTTCAGGAAATGATTTTTTGGAGAAAGGGCTGTCATTATAAGCTTCAGCTTTGTGTTATGAATATACCAGATCAATATTGAAATACCCTTGTTTGGTCTTTTGCTATATTGTTCTCAAGATAACCTTTGCTGTCAGAAAAGTCACCTTCAGAAGTTTATTATATAAAATCAGGCTGAAATGGAAGAGAATTGCTTCAGAGACTTTCTATTGATATGTGTCCATGAATGGACTCTCAAAAAACAGAACCACTCCAAGAAATGGTCAAATATATTTTTCAGACCTCCTTCTGCTTTATGTAGTGTGCTAAGTCTATGGCATTCTCCATCTTCCCAGTGAAAGCCTTTGCTTCTTTCCAGTTTCAAACCTTCTGACAAAGTCTTTCACTAGGTAAAGAAAATGTGGATAAACCCCATTTTTGGAAGAGCAGTCTCAAGATACTGAAGAAGAACATCAATGAAAATGAAGATGTCAATAGCCAGAAAGTTTGGAAGATAGCTGAGCTAGTGAGAAATGGTTTTTAAAGAGCTGCAGTGAAGACTAGGAAGAGAAATTAGTATGAAGGGATGTATGAATTAAATAAAGATCAATACCTGTAATACCAGATACAGGCAAGCTTCCAGCAGCAGTTCCCCAGTGGTTTCATAGTGTGTGAGACCTTCTGCTCAATCCCACTTGCAGTCTGAGGACTGGTGCTCAGGCTGTGGGGGATGATCCTTGCTACCTCATTCCCCAGCGCTCACTCAGCTCCCTCTAACTGGTGGCATTTTCTGGTTCCCACAGGTCCCTGATACCACCCACAGGCCTGTAACCCCCCCGCTGCGAGGACTGTGCCCCTCAGCAAGAGCTGCTACCCCTCACCTGCTGCAGAAGTTGACTTGAGGAAAGCTCTGAAGGACATCTGATCACCTTCGCGTCCTTCTCTACTGGAAACGTATCTACTTTCCAACAGAACTATCACTCTCGACAAACACCTTTGCTTCTCCTTGGCTGACTTTCACTTGGAGGACCTATTTCTTTTATCAGTTTCCTCATTTAAAAGCCTTCTTTCCATCCATTCAGGCTTTTGCTATCCTGTCCAAAAAGGAGATGGGGCCTGATATCATTTGCTATGTCTGTATGCACTCCCTGTTTGCTGTGTGGGACAGTGCTCTCAGTCTCTTTAAGAGAGCTGCAGTACTGTCACCTCCTTACCCAGTTCCCTTCTGCCTCCTCGGATGTTTCACATTCTGCTGTCAGGACATCTCTTGTTAACACAATCAATTCTGACTGAGTTTTCCCATGTGACTTTAATGGGAAAGAGAAAAATATTTAAGTGTAGGATTGGAATTAAAACAAATTAAGGTTTAGATCAAGGCTTGCAGTTATCATATACCTATAAAAGAACCTGCAACATACCCCAGATTTCTTGAAAATACGAGCCCTGGAAGTTCTTTCCTATGGGATGGCAAAAGTGAGGACACCTAAATAACTATTCAGATTTGAAAACCTTAATTTAAATGCAAGGAAAAGATTAGTTTTTGCTTTCAAGTAACACACTGGATCTAGAAGACTGTTCTACTGTGGTAAACAGTACAGAAAGCACTTTGAAAGCTTCAGATAAACCCAGACTTCCCCTCTAGCTGTAGGACCTGTGCTTTTACTTGTATATCTAAGCTTTAACTGCAGTAACCAACTCAGTGAAGAGTCTCCATGGAGACTGAAAAGTTATTTCAAACACCCATGACTTTTCCAGTATATAAATCTCTCTTAACAGATATTGTATGAATTTTCAGCTAGGGGCAACCTTTGCCGATCATTCGTGGTTGCTTCTGTATTTTCTATAATCTATTCACATAAATATGCATACTGACAACAAAACTTTGTGAAGATTATAAAAAATGAAAAACGACTTGTATTTAAGACCAGCTACCAATATTGATTTTCTTTGATCTAAGAAGGAACTGTCTTTAAATTTGCTTAGAAATATAACTTCAACAGCTTTGTAAACCACTGAGCATTTGTAGTTTAAAAACTCAGAACAAATATAGATTACAAAGGCTGTACTAAATAAGGAGAGTGTCTAAGACAGCTAATTTCAATTTGCGCATCTAAAAATATAATACAAAAGTGATATTTATTATATCTCTCAACTTTTCCACAATTTACACACATGCAATTTTAATCTATTTTATTTTATTTTATTTTATTGTGTGTGTGTGTTTGTTTGTTTTGTTTGTTTATTTGTTTTCGTTGCAGGTGCAGTTTTTTTGTGGGTGACTTGTCACTGGGTCTTAATGATGTGTTTGCTGATTCTCACCCAGCAGCCAAAAGTGAAAGGACTGATGTTAAATATTGCATCAAAGGAAGGTTTGCATCGCCATCCTTTCTGCCTGGTTCATATTTTGTTCTTTCTTTTCCTCCCAGAGGCTGTAACACTCAGTTGTATTATCTCATTGTTTTTAATAAGGGAGCTGCAATATGCAGGGTTCTCTCACTGACTAGCAGTAGAGACTGCTAGAGAGTCCTGTTCTTTCTTCAGACTTGTTTTGAAATAGAATTTATTTGTTTTATTTATTTTTATCTTTATTTTTGCTTCCCTTAGTAGAGTTTGCCTCTGCTAGTATCTAGCAAAGTGTGAATTTCAGTTCAATTAATATGGATTTCCTACAGAGCTTTGCCCTCCAGGAATAAGGGGAAAAACAGCCACCTCACGTGGCAGATGCTGGTTGTGTTATTTAGGGTACATCTGAAAGGCACAGTTTAAAACGTAGATATGGAAAAACTGTGGATTTTATGCAGATTTGTCTTTGTCAAACTAGGCCTGAAAACAGAAAATATTGGTTTTCCAGGGGAGTCATTCCATCTCAATTGCCTTTTAATTGATATAACACCTTTTTACTTGCTGTGAACAAAGCTCTGTAAGTAGAGATTTATAGTGCGTGTGACAGGAGGTAATTCAAGATAAAATAGATTGATTTATTCTTCCCTTGTAGTATCTTGCTCTTATGATGTGAACTCATGGCAGAGGATGGCAGCTACAAGTAGAGAGGAGTGGAGAGTTTATGAAAGGCTCCCCTGCTGTGAACACAAGGCAGCTACAGCTCTTCTCTTGGTTTCGTGTGCGAATCAAGTGTTAGTCCCAATGGTGGCAAAAAAAGATGGAAGGATGGAGTGAGGTCCCTACTGTTCCAGGTGGTGAGAGCTTACCAGATATGCAGCAGCACCTGCCCCTCTACATTTTCCTTGGTCTTTCCAGGAGTTGCTCCAGGAGTGTTCCAGGCCTTTTCGCTCCCTCCTCACAACTTCACAGAAACCATAGTTCACCATCTGTTGTTGAGGCAGTCGTGTACAGAAATACCTGTCAGGTGATCACTGAGCTGTCACTGCCTGACCCCTTCTGCCCGCTGCTTACGAGGAACATCCCTAAATCATTGAGGCTACGTGTGCTGGGTTTTGTCACCCTATCCACAGGGAGAACTGCAATTACTTTGCAGGAATAATTTGTATTCAAAGTATATACTGCATGAACTAAGCACAGTGATACCTAAATTCAGCTGGGGCAAATTAACAAAGTATTGGAAACTGTTTATTCCAGACTCTTGCTGGAGCATCTCAGCTAGCTTGAGTGCAGCACTGCATTATACAGCAAAGGCAACTGCAACGTATTCAGCCACTGAGATGATTCTCAGTTCTTCATCAGTCAGCACAGAGGAGGATTAAAGCAGGAGGACACTGTCTCTCCTCTGGTCCCTCTGGGGAGTTTTATAAGTAGCTTGTGACCTGCAAGGCTCACTTGTTTTCATTGCCAGTTCTGCACGGGTATCACATGATGCCTGGAGAAATTAGATGCTGTAGAAGTATGTTTTCTTCTAAAGCCTACCTAATAAACACACAAAACCTTGACTCAAATACAAGACAGGCTTTTCTGTCCTGCTTATCCTCCAGAAAAAGAAGCTCTATAATGCCTCTCATATTTTGAGAAGGAGGAGAAAGCACTGCGTAGAAGTAGAATGTCTGTAATTCAGATTAAGAAGATATTTTCCCTTCATTTTCTTTATTTTATAATAACTTTATCTTCATAAACCTAGAAATCCAGAAAGGTCTATTTGTCTTTAACATGTATATGATAAAAATAGATTTTCTAAATGAAATTCCTCCTTTAGGCTCTAGCTTTGTATTTATTTATTTATTTATTTATTTATTCAATAATCAGACAGAGCTAGGTTGTGATACTTTTACAGGTCTGCTAGATTTGAACCAGACAAAACCAGAATATATCTGTGTCCTTAGAAGCTGAAATATACAGTTCTTCAAGTATCCTGTAATTTGCTCTGGCTGCCAGCTGGAATCTATCACTATAATAGGTTTAAGATCTGTTTTAAGTCACCATTCATTACTTCCTTGAAGCTGAAATTTCCAAAAATTATATTTCATTCTTCATGCCATAGTGTTCTTTGTGTGGATTTGGCAGTGGCTCAAACAAGAAGTGAGACTGACAAAAATAGACTTTTTTTTTTTTTTTTAATGAAAACATTCATTATTAAGCATTCACTATGAATTTCTTAGTTTAGTGGTCAGAGGCTTGCAATGTTCTGATGACAGACACTCTAAAGGTTGTTCATTTGTAGACCAGACCTATATAGGATGAAGTTATACTTCAAAAATAACTACTACTACTGGGCTACATTGCTATGTTACTTTGCAGTTTGAATCTTGCTGTAACAACATCATAGAATCACAGAATCACAGAATCATTTAGGTTGGAAGAGACCTCCAAGATCATCCAGTCCAACCTATGACCTAACACTAACAAGTCCTCCACTAAACCATGTCACTAAGGTCTACATCTAAACATCTCTTGAATACGTGCAGGGATGGTGACTCAACCACTTCCCTGGGCAGCCTGTTCCAATGCCTCACAACCTTTTCATTGACGGCACTTGTCCTGCTTGATTGCTGGGCTGAATTCCAGTTAAACTTGTATTCTCCCACGTACAGCCTGTACCTCACAGAGATATCCTTCTAAAACTGCCAATACTGGACACTTTAAACAAGCTGTGTTGCAATCAGACAGAGAGGAACTGGGAGGAGAAAGAAAGCGATCTGAGGGGTAGCAGAGGTGAGGGAGCTAATGAGTGAGAGGGTATTCTGTTAAACTTCCTTCATAATACCCACAAAGCTATACACTGCTTTGCTGCTGACTCATATGTTGTCAGTTTTGTTGGCTTTTTAAACAAATAACCTCCAGACTGCTTAAATGAAACTGCAGCCTTTGGTGCTATTGACACTATCCTAGTCCAAAGAAGATAACTACAAAGTCCCCAACAGGAAAGGCTTCTTCAGTGAATCTCAGGGTTTGAGTTTGGTGCAGGGGCCATATTTATCCAAAGCTATGAATAACTGATTTAGACAAGAGGATGGAGAAAAGTAAATCTTCTGTAA
This sequence comes from Anseranas semipalmata, assembly GCA_013399115.1. Lineage (NCBI taxonomy): Eukaryota > Metazoa > Chordata > Aves > Anseriformes > Anseranatidae > Anseranas > Anseranas semipalmata. The sequence goes on along the minus strand of VXAA01006844.1, from coordinate 25,318 downwards.
CTTGAGCTGAGAGTGGCAACAGTTTAGGGGTGTTACTGAGTCACTGATAAGACTCATATGTTGTTGGCTGGCAGCAGAGCTCTCATTTGGGAATGCTGAGCGACAGTGTAACTTTGTCAACATGCATGGTTACAGGGAGATAAAAAGAGTATTAGTTACCGTTCAGCCAATAAAAACTATCGTTGCCAGAAGACTTTATGACATTTATTACTAACAATGAGAAATATTGTGAGTTGATGATAACATGTCAGTTTTTGTTTTATTTGCTGCTGGCTGTGACTGTCTATAAAATAAAGAGTAGACTAGAGTGAATATTGGAATCGGTATTTCATACACTTCCCACGGCATATGGTTCTATTACCATGGTTAGGTTTGTTTATCTTCCTGATAAACTCCAGAAGATCAACACTGGCTTCTTGGAGGCATTTTCCACTATAACTTTTTGAAAAACAGAAGCATATCATCTAGTCCAGGAAAAAAAAAGACAAAACAGCATACCTCATTAAGAGTATCATAGCACAGTTTAATTAATGAATATTAGTTAAGCACAGCAGCATTTAGATGTTAATCTGATCCTTTGGTTTGCTTTCATGTAACCCAGTGTAACTCCCAGTGACCATACCTGAAGAAAAGCAGGATCTGGAACAGAACGGAAGACACCTCCATTATTTAACAATAGCCCTCTGACTAGCTGAGTATTTATATTGCCTCATCAACCATGCAATGAAACTCCACTGTGAAATTTCTGGTCCAACAAAGCAAGTTTATTTTCAGACTGCCACATCTGCACTATTATTATTAATTATTGATGTTCAGTTCAGTTACCAGCTGAGAGATAGCACTCTACAAAACAGGTATGTTCTGCTGCTTGCTGTGTGTTCATAAAGAGCAATGGGCAGACACTCATGAACTAGAAGATAATTCTGCCACATGTGCTCTCAGGAATTAAAACTGAAGTATTGGGATAGTTAGGGCAGACCGCTCTTATTGCCAGATATGGATAGTAGCCAGGCATGATTTGTTTTGTTTTCTCAAATAAAATATTTTGGTGTTTCAAATCAGTCGTGACTTCCATGTTTTTCTGAGTGAGGAAAAATGGCCTAGGGAAGGAGCAATGAAGTTGTCCTTAGTACTGCCCAGATCTAACAAGAAGAGATGAAATTCATCCCCAAAACTGCAGCCCATATCTGTAGGGGTGAGGGCTGCAGAGGAGGTGCAGCCACAGTGATGACATATCCACCAGTTTGCAGCTGGAGCTAACAGGCAGGCTGCAGTCCACGATCCTTGCATATGTCCTGCTGGTCTTACAGTGAGTTGTGTCTAGTTATGGCCAGTGGTGGTCCTAATCAACTACCAGGTGAGCCAAAATGAAAAAATTAACAGGCAAATATGTAAGCCACTCACTAAGCCAGGTAGGTAATGGAAGTCAAGGGCGACTTCATCTTGCTGGTGAATTCCTGAAGCATAATACTGAGATAAGCTCCGCTGGAGAGCTCTGCTCAGCCACCAGTGAATAAGCTAGATCTGAGTGAATGATTGCTAGCACTTCTTCACGACTATGCTGCCTCATCTCAGATTTGGGGGAAAAGAAAGACTTGGAACAGCCTGAGAGAATTCTATCCAGATGATATTTGCTCCCTTTTCTTGTTAGACTCTCCACTGTCAGCATTAATACATTTTGATGCAGCTCAGCAGAGTTGAGCCAACACCCTGATATTGGGTAGCAGCCTGACATCTAAGAAGAGGATCGCATATCTATAGTGAAGTAGGTTCAGGTGGATGTAGGAACTTCTGCAAAAGTGCTTCATCCCATGGCAAAATTAACGAAACGAGCAGCCTATAGGACCAAGAAGCAAGTATGGATAATACCAGTCCCACAAGAGTGTTTCCTCTACGGTTGAAGAACAGAAAAATAGAAAAAAAAAAAGAAAAATGTCATGAAAAGTTAAGAGCTGTCTTTTCTGATTAACTACTACAATGCATGAATCACTTTTTTTTTTTTGACAGTAAACATATTGAAAACATCTTATGATGAGGTTTCAACTTTTAAATCGAAGGTTTACTATTTTCAAGACAAAAACAGTTGGATAAGGATTTGCATAAATTTCCATTTGTAATATGCATATTTAAATTCAGGATTTAGCAGAAAGAAGATGATAAGAAAATTATCTTCATCAAAGCAATGCTGTCCAGCTACTGTGTTGCTTAAGCTTAACATCAGATATGTTATCAGCAAGAGCCTTAAAAAAAAAAAAAAAAATACAGGCATATGTTCTTTTTCATCACTGAGAGTTGTTTTCCAGGCAAACCTAAAGCCATGCATTTGGCGATGTCAGTGACAAGAGAGTATAATACATTACTTTCTGGCACACCCAAAGCTTCAAGCAACAGAAAAAGATTTTAAGACATTGAATATTTTCTGTTGATCCATTGTGAGTGTTAAGGGTGGTCTGCTGAAAATTATAGAAAACTGTAATTAAAAATGGAAACTAAATGATTTAAAACATTTTCCTTTCTTCTTAGATTTCTTTTATTTTAGGAAGAATCAGTTGCTGTGTATGCTGCTCCTCAACTCTCTAGGGATATGCCTTAGCCTTTACTTTAAATGTGGTGTTATTCTTTTTTTTAATGTACTGGAGGAAACACTGTGGCAGTCTTTGGAGTATGTCTGTCAAACCGGAAAGCATGTAGGTGGTTTAAGCTGGCACCAGTATAGCATTTGTGATTGAAATTATGTTTCATGACAAACTTTTAAGGGCAAAAATAAGAATCATCTCACAGAACTAAGTTTTCCATGTGCAATGTACAACATCAGAAATTCAATACCAAATGATGTGTGAAAAACTGCTGAGCAAACTGACCTGGAATACAGAATTTTGTTTAAATATTTTAAAGCACATTTCTTTCACCAAGAATTTCTCTTTTTATAAATGTCTTGATACAACTTTCAGTGATTTTTTGTTGTTGTTATAGAAGCATATCTGATTTGCCACTGGACTTAATTCTTCTTACAGAAATAAAAAATGAAAAGGAAAAGGAAAATAAAGTGAGTACTCAGTTTATGAAGATCAAAGAATTTTAGTGTCATTTTGTGCATAACAAAGGCTATTTCCAAGAGTGAACATTAAAAGGGAAAAGTGGAAATTTCATGTCTTTCTGTTTCTTATATTTAAGTCTGTAAATAATATGAGTCCCCTTAACATTCATCCAGTGTGCAGAAGGGAGACAAATGAAAAAATATACCGAACTGTGATTTTTTTGAAATATTTATCCTTAAATTTCACCCTGTTCTTTTCACACAAACCATTTAGGCAATATTAGTGTTTCATTCTTTTGTTTTAAATAGAAGAGTGACATGAAACTATCTACCAATGTACAACTTCATGCATCTGCTTGGCTGAAAACTCTACATCAAATAACCAGGGAATTTGCTTAAATCTCTTTGTCCAGCCCCAAGCTAATATATGTAATATCAGAGTGCTCCATAAGAATACTTTTCCAGCCAGCTCTAAGCAGCACTGCTGTGTGGAGGTGGCTGTCGGCTGCATGGCAGTATCTCAGTTTGTGTCTGGATCGCTGGTGGATGTGACACAGCTCGTGTCTAGTTGGAGCCCCAGGGGACAGAGCGCCCAAGGACACGTGCGGGGAATGGCATACACGGCTTGCATCAGCGGTCTGTGCAGCAGGACTGCACAAATCGTGCCGCGTGTCAGGTCATGTGTTTTGGCAAAGAGGGTTGGAGGTTATATTTGCCTAGAAGCACTTTCCAGATTTGTTCCCTGATATACAGCAAGTAATGGATTTTTCTGGAATGATAGAACTAAGTTCAATATTGAGAGGTAAAAGAAAAATAGCCTGTCTGTAGATCAAGCATGTGCTGAGCATGAATATTAGACTGAAAGTTGAGAGGTGGCAGCAAACAGACAGAACCCTTTAGAACAAATGCCATTTAGAAGTGCATGTAGCAGTACTGACATTAACTTAATGGGACTAATTCGCTTTGAGGAATTTTTACATTTGCCCATTAACATACTAATGCATTTTCCTATTTTATTTTTTCTCTGAATGACAATTCAAAAAATGCCATAATGTCTCTTATTACAGGAGAGACATGTAACAGAACACAGAAAAAACAATTTCTAGTACACTGTGGCTATGCCTTCTAACTTGTAGCTCACTCAGGGTGATAAAAGGAAATAAAAAGCAAATAGTTTGAAGAAATTGAAATTTTTTTTCCACAGTGTTGTCCAGAATGACAGCTATTACTGGCACATCCAGTAAATTCAGCTGCCTAATGCCATGGTGGAGTGAATGTTCATATTTCTTACACCTTAATTCTGATTATTATCTTGTATTGGTAGTAGCATAGTCACTCCTTCAGGCTCTGCTTTCAAACCACCTCAAATTTTACCTTGAAGAATTTAATTCAAACCATGTATACTATACGAAAACAAAACAAAACAAAACAAACACAGTTCCTGGTATTGGCTTAACTCCTAATAATGCACAGCTCCAGATCTACTCTGGTCTTACCTCGTGACTACTGTTTCATTTCTGTTGGCTTTGCCCAGCACTGATTCCCAAAGTGTTATGGGTACAGATGAATGATACATGATTAGAATTTTGTTCTGTTGGCTTTAACTTGAAATTCACTAAATTTTCATGTTGTTCTAGGCATATTGGTTAGCATTAAATTCTGCAACAAGTTGCTATGGAAATACACAAGTAAACACAGTACAATAGAATTCTTAAATCAGAAATTGCCTGCTGTCTGCTAAGCCTGTGTCTCCTTCACAGAATAGGCAGAATATATACCTTCTGCCAGCTGATTCCTTCCTGGCGGTGATAAGCTTGAACTGACTGAAGACGGGGAGCTGTTTAAATCACACGAGAGAAAAAAAAAGCAAGAGAAAAAGAGGAAAGAGAAGCATCTTGCATGGAAAACTCTCTGAACTTCTTGAGACATGTAACAGTACTCCTTTACAAAGGGGACATTAAAAAATACCCATCCAAAGCCCTTAAGTTCCTTCAGCCTTTTGTGTCTCCTGAGGAGGCCTCCCTGGATCTGATATTCCAGAAATGCAGTATTCTCAAATTTTGAATGCCTGCACAAAGAAGCCCTCCACAGCAGTCCTTTCAGAAGTCACCAGACAATGATAGATATTGACAGACAAACACTTTGAGCTGGGACAACTTCTTCAGGTTCAGAGGACCAACTTAAATTGACTGTACACCATTATATGCAATGTCCCTGTCTAGCGTTTGGACTTTGCAAAGTTTCAAGTCATCCAGCTGGAATTCAACCTAGAACATAAAGATTCAGGCTTATGGTTTACATTCCTGCTGTTTCAAACCTAGCCAGGAACACTGCATTAGAAATATTCTGGATATAAATAACTCTTCAACACCAATAAAAGGATAGAAAGGTTGCATTTATAAAAAAAGGTTTAACTTCCACTCGAGAACATTTACTTTCCTGGCACTTCTATGGAACTCAACATACTAATTTGATGGCATTTGCAAAAATAGTACAATAATAATAATAATAATACAAAGCCTTCTCCTTCTCTTTTCTACTATAAGGAACCAGTGCCATAAAACTTAAGTGGACTGAACCACTAAGAGGAAAGGTGGCATGAAAGCCCCAAGTGAAATGTAATGATGAAAAAGGCTAAAAAATGTAAATGCTATAGGTGGCAGCATAAAAGAGGAATGAATGCCAGCACTGTGATGTTATAACTGAACTCCTGTAACAAATACGCATTGAAATGGCATGGAGACACTTTTAATATTTACTCATTTCCCATTCAGAGGTAATAAGAAGTTTGTTAAAGAAAATCAGATTCCACTAGACTAATTACTTGAAATATGTGGATGCTATCAAAAGAATTCAGATAAATGGTATGTTTTTGTTGTTCCCTGTTTCTAATGTAGACTCAAGACCTCAGCCAAGCAGAAAAATGATGCCCTCCAAGTGCATTTTCCTATTTACGAGAAAAAAATTATATTCCTCAAATGTGTGAATCATTTTGCAGATTCACCAACATGCATGAACGCACTGCCAGTACACACCTTGCGCTTGTGGCGTTAGCTGCACTTCTGGTGGAAAAGGCCTCCTGCAAATGGCAGCTTCAAAATCTGGGCAGAGCTCCATCGGAGATCTGCTGAATCAAAGCTTGTTTGCTTTGCTGTTTCTGCTTGCAGCCAGATTTTCAGCACACACTCTCTCTCACTGTATAAAAACAGAAATTGTTGGTCCTTGGGAACTTCTGAAAATCTGTATCTACATGAGGAGAACATTGTTCAGTGCCGAGACTACTGCCACTGGCATTTTCTTTGAAGGAAACGCATTCAGAAACACTGACCTAGCACTGCTTCCTAGCCAGCAGTACTGGCTTGTTCAGGCTGTCCTGGGAATAGGGCCATGTACACAGGTTGTTCACCTAACCTGCTACAAGGAGCAGAAGTAAGAGCCCAGTGAGAGAAACTATCTTCCCCCTACCTGAGTCAAACAAGTACTCTTAATGATGATCATTCCAGTCTGAGGAAGGAAAACTCTCTTCCCCCATCTTGTCTAGGCCTATAACATTAGTTTGGAATTTCAATATTGGAAATAATACATTCCAACTCTTCTCCATCATTGGAAAAGGTTATGCAGGGACTGAGTATTTCTTCAGTCTTGATGCATGAACCATGGCAAATATTTCACAAAGAAAAATAAAGTAACAAAAAATACTGTTACCTACATAATTCAAATCCAAATTCCTTCTGAAATCTAGAGCAGGAAAGTATTTTTGCCTCTGTTACTTCATTGTTTTAATTTCATTTTAGTTCTCTCTAAAGAATTAAAAATATATAATTAAAAATACAGTCAGTCTAGAGAGCAATACTAGCAGAACGCGCTGCAGAGATAAAAATAGGTGGCTGATTCTTCTTCAGGAGAACTAGCTAAAGACAAGCAGTACTCCCTAAAATTAATATAGAGAAACAAATATGTCTCTGAAATGGATTAAATCTGAATTATATCTCAATAGAGAAATGGAAAAGGGTTGTAATCATTAACTTGGGGCATGGCTAGTGGGGTCCTGCATGAATTTTCTTGGAGAAATAGTCCAACTATTTTATCAAAGTTTTAAAAATTATAGAACAACTGCTGATGAAGTCTATAGATGATGCAAAAAAAAACCATGCAAACACTAAAAATTATAAAGGACCAGTCAATTACCTAGGACAATCTGAACTGTCCACCATACTAGGCTCATCTAAACATCATCTGTTCCAGTTCATGTAAAACCATACAGAGAACATAGCTATAATACATAGAACGTAATATATATAATATAAGTATAAAAAATATAATGTATATCTATATATAATATATAGAACATAACTATACAGAGAACATGTTAGGTGAACATAGCCTAGAAGGCAGCAATTCTGAAGTGACCAAGCAATTATAGGACATAAACACTGTCAGTGTATTCTTAGCATCCTCTGGATGCGACTGAAGGCAATAAATCGCTGGATGGACATGCAGAAAAACTATCAGAAGATAGCAACTCAACATTTCTCATGCCAGTATTTTTGAATCTCAAGAAAAAAAAAAAAAATTGCTACTTAGGTTACAACTTTTGTTATTACTGTCATTTGTAATCTTTAAGTTTTTTGATTTTACTTAGTGAAGGTGAGATATGAATGTTGCCTGAAGTATCTGTAGTATGGTTGAAATTTATCAGACTTTAAAGGCATTTAGCCAAGCTCTAAGACAAAACACTTTCTCAGACGCACATATAGGTAGACCAATGTTTGCCTACTGGACTGTTGCATATATTGGTGCTAATAGGTTTATATAAAAATACAGATTGATTTTTGTATATAAAATGTTAATAAGTCAAATTAGATATAACATTTCTTACAGCTAAACAAATTCATGCTGACCTAGGCGAGGCATATTCGGAAATATGACAATCCATCTGTTATAAAGGAGAGATGTCACCCAGACTTCAGAGTGAAAAAAATGCTTTTCAATATGAGCATGACAGCTTTGAACAAACTGCTTTTAAAGAATCATCCCAGCACACATTTTAGGCTGAACTTCTTTATACAGATTTAAAAGGCACCTGGAAATTCATTCTCCTAACTATGTATGTAATGCTATTTCTAGATGAAGCCTTGAAGCAGGTGGGCTTTGAGCTTGAATTTGGCTCATTGTGCACATATATGAAATGACATCACTGCTGTCAGAGGCACATTTGTCACAGGGAAAAGCATTTTAAGCCCCAGAGAGGCATAAAAGCTCCCACTCCCTCTCTGCCCCTGTATCTTTCACAAATGCACAGACACACATACACAGTCATGTTTGGTCTCATGCAGCATTGGTAACTGTGAGCTTTTTTTAACTTCTCTCACATTCAGAAGCAAGCTGTAGTTATGTGGTTGTTATCAAAACTGGAGCATGGGCTAATAAAAATCAATTATCAACTGTGAGATGGGAGGAATAAAACAGAGAGGAAGAACAGCAGGGCAGCAACTGAGCTCATGAAATTAAAAATGAAAATAAAAGCAAACCTATGTCTCATTCTGACAAGTGAGGCACTCTGCCTGTCTGTCATCCCTTTCATCATCCAGATGACTGCTCAGTAGCTCTAGGCACATAATCATGCAATCCCCTGCCCACCAAATTTCTACAGCAGCTGCCAACTGTTTGTTGGTAAAGCTTCTAGTTAAAAATTATGAAAAATCACATTTCACAAACCTAAAAGCTCCATAGCTTTCAAATATTTTCTTGTTTCATTTTACAGTGAGTTTTGTTTTAATTAGTATGAAGCCTAGTTATTTTTCACCGGGAGAGAAGGAGTAGCAATGACACTAAATTTAGGAGGCTGGAAAACAAACAGGTGGGCAAATTAATAACAGGTACTCATATTTACACTTGCTATAAAGAAACCTTTGTATCAGAGGAAGCTAGATAATACGTGGCATGCCATCTGGTTTGCCCAGAGATGAGGCAATGAGATTTGCAGATTACAGCTGGTCCCCAACAGCCATTATCATGCCGTTAACCCAGTGCTTGAATGGAATCAGCCCATGGAGAAAGGACAGCAGAGCCAAACCAAGAAAAAGCTTCAGCTGGCAGGCCCAGGAAGCAGTGGTGCTGGCTGGCACAAAGGCAGGTTCAGCAGTCGAGGGGGGGTGTACTCCTTCATTCCCTGGTTTTGCTAAACTTTCACAGCAGCATCTACGAATAATACTTTCAGCTGCCTCCCATTAGGCAGGAGAATATGAGCCAGCAGTGTGCTCATGTGGCCAAGAAGGCCGACAGCATCCTGGCTTGTATCAGGAGCAGTGTGGCCAGCAGGACTAGGGAAGTGATTGTCCCCCTGTACTCGGCTCTGGTGAGGCCGCACCTCGAGTACTGTGTTCAGTTTTGGGCCCATCACTCCAGGAAGGACATCGAGGTGCTGGAGCGTGTCCAAAGAAGGGCAACGAAGCTGGTGAGGGGTCTGGAGAACAAGTCCTACGAGGAGCGGCTGAGGGAGCTGGGGTTGTTTAGCCTGGAGAAGAGGAGGCTCAGGGGCGACCTGATCGCTCTCTACAGGTACCTTAAAGGAGGTTGTAGCGAGGTGGGGTTTGTTCTATTCTCCCACGTGTCCGGTGATAGGATGAGGGGGAATGGGCTAAAGTTGCGCCAGGGGAGGTTTAGGTTGGATATTAGGAAAAACTTCTTTACTGAAAGGGTTGTGAGGCATTGGAACAGGCTGCCCAGGGAAGTGGTTGAGGCACCATCCCTGGATGTATTTAAAAGACGTTTAGATGTAGAGCTTAGCAACATGGTCTAGTGGAGGGCTTGTTAGTGTTAGGTCATAGGTTGGACTAGGTGATCTTGAAGGTCTCTTCCAACCTAAAGGATTCTGTGATTCTGTGATTCAAGCTGTTGAACAGAGCAGTACTTGCAACTGTATAACAGCAAGCCCTCAGTATGATATCTCCAGCTTGTACAAAAGGGGTAGAATATCCCCTTGGTGTAACAAGTTACAGTGAACAAGCTTGTCTTCCACTTTGAGTATCATGCAGAGACTACTCTCAGATAAATTCACTTATCCAAAAGCTAGTCATCTGGTCATGTTATACTAGTCATGTAAGTTTATTGATTCTCTAGTAAATAGAAAGAGATGGACTCTTCATAAAAGAAATTCAGAGTAGAATTGTACTGACAGCAATGAGAAGGTGGGACACACCTGAACATTAGACATGTTAGACAACCCAAGATTTCTTGGGTTTCCTGTAGAGCAGAATCAAGTTAAGATTGTCAGTTCTTATTTTCTGAGTGCTGAATGGCCAGACTCGGCATACCCATCAAGAAAATCTACAGGTGTAGAGAAGGAAACTGCTCCATGGGTTCAGTGGCAATTTCCACCACAATAATAAGTAGCAGGGTGTGAAATTTATTGGAGAGTCTGTGTCTGGGCAACAATTCCCATTAGAAACAGGCATCATAACATCACTTCCTTTTACTTCAAGGGTAGAACATATTTCTGACCTTGCCTGTCCTGAAAGGTAGTACACAGTACTGAATATCTTAAAATAACAAAAAGAGCCAAAGACACGTACTGCACAAATCCCACAAACTCTGAACAAAATCCTCTCTCAAACCCAATTCTCCCATGGGAACAGTGTGCGAGAAAGTGCATAGAGCACACATGACAAATGCTATTCATATCACCCAGAGCACTGCTAGGAGGCTCTCAGATATGAAAATAACTCTTAAAGGATAAGATGAGACAGCTGAAATTAACTCTTAACTTTCCTTTTGGGTCAGCTGTACTTAAAAAGCCTTAAATTGTTTGGATCCTGATTCATCCATATCTGATTAGAATGATACACTGTTATGGAGACATCTTGACATTCACAAAATATATGGAAATATAGGTACCAGCCATTTTATGTTCTATAACTCTGAAGTTGATGAAGTCTTTTCATCATTTTTACACTTGAGCCACATAAATGAGGCCATGATGTCTAACCAGCTAAGGTTAAAAGCAACATTAAAAAAAAATAAAACAAATGACAACCCCTCACACAGTATCCAATTTCTTTCCGTGAACTATGGAAATGTTTTCTGCTATCTTGGCAGTTATTCTCTATACTAGCTTGTTGCTGGTTTTAGTAGTATAAATAACCCACATTAACTGACATCACAGAAAACACAATAGTTGCTAAGAATCATATGCAACACATTTTAAAGTATTCATTGTCTTTTCACAAAAACGAAAATATTACCTTTGGGTATTGGCATGCTTGGCACTATATTTGGAAACAACTTTTCCAAAATAATTTACACTATCACAACAAGTAAGTGATACCAAACATTCTCTGAGATATTTAACATGAATTCCAAGTTGTACTTACCAGTCCTGCACAGCATTAAAGGATTCTTCATTCGTGATGTCATACATTAAAATGAAGCCCATTGCACCCCGATAGTAAGCCGTGGTAATTGTTCTGTATCTCTCCTGACCTGCTGTGTCCTAAAACAGTAAGAAAGAAACTTTTTACATATTTCAGATAAATTGATAAATACATTATTAAAAAAAAAAAAAAGAATAGGAAGAAAACTCTAACAATGGTTATTGTACAGCTCTGCAATCCCACTCATAAAACTAATCAACAGGGAGAAAATTAAGAATAACAGGAAAAAGGAGAATTCTGCTTTGGATCATAATAGCAGGAACATGTCCATTCTGCAATGAGGTGAGAGTGGAGAGCAGCAGAAAGGCATGACACTGTGCCTGGTCCCATAACAGAAGTCATTCATGCTTCATGTCGTGCAACAACCTGAATTTTGAGTGAGAACCTTGTCTCCTGCTCCTGCCTTGGACCTTCCTGTTTGGACAGAGATGAGAGGTAAAGTCTCATGTTCTGGACAAAAAGCTGTGACAAATCAGCATCCTTAAGATCTTCACCATAAGATCAGTATGGTTCCTGAAGTCTGGGAATGTCGTGGCTAAAAAGGCAGTGTCTCCTTGCTCTGTTCTTGTGATTTTAAGCCATTGATGCAAATGCCAACTTTAGCATAAATACGGATTTGTACTGACAAAATAAAAGCTGAGGTGCTATGCTTTTAAAAGAAGAATGATAGCCGACAAAAAAAGAAAAGTTTGCTGGCAATCCCTTACCGCAAACCAGCTTTCTCCCTCATTCTTTGTATCTCACCTTCCTGTCTGTAAATTAAGAAATATAAGTTTTCCTTTTTCCTACTCTTTGCTTTATTGATTTCCATTAAAAATCTTCAGGGCAGGGACTATCTGTTGCTACATTTAGATGCAATGTCTAGCATAGCCACCTAAGTCTGTACTAAGATTATGAGACACCAGCAATAACTAAATTACAGGAAATGCAGAACTATATCCTGTTGCAACATACCTATTAAACATTTTTAACCATAAACATTAAAAGCTTTAGAACCATGCAGAACATTTTGGTGCAATCCTGTAACTCTTTAGCAAGATCAACTGAACATCTTTAGTTTTAACAGACTCTGAATCATAATTTCATTATTTCAGATTTTTTGAGTAGATAAGAACTAGTTTACCTTACAATATGAACAAATTTATTTAATTTGTCTTCTTACTGAGAGAGAAAAATAACCTGTGGTAGACAATGTTTTAATTGGATTGTTTTCTGAAACAGTTTCTGAGTTAGTAGTACTGTCTTATGAAGAAGAGAAAAATAGATTGAATAGGCTGTCTTCTTTACATATGTGTCATTCATCTTGTAAACTAATAAAGTAAAAAAAAAAAAAAAAAAATTGAGTCTACATACGTCAGAAACCACTTACAGAATAAGAAATATTCTTCAGTTTTTTCTTTTTGGTTTCAGTTACTGAAACCAAACAAGGTCTTAGCTAAAGTATATGGATTCAGTTCATTCTGGATTACTGTTGCTACGGCCTTGATGTAGTTTCAGTGCTCCAAGACTGAAAGCTATATAGAAGTTAGACACTACAGAAGTTAGACACTTTCACGGGAAGTGAGGCTCTGTCCTTCTGTCTAGGAAAGGCCAGACAGCCCTAAACTTTTTCTGTTTATACTCTGAGCTGGCCAAGCCTTTTCCAGCTGTGGTCTGGAGGCTGGATAGCTGCATTAACAGAACTGCTCCCAAATTTTCCAGTGGAATCATTGAATATTAAGGTATTAAGACTCTTGCACTAGGCTTGTACATATTCTAATACTCAGAGATCTGTTCTTTCTCAGTAGGTCATGCTCTGTAAATAAAAGTACCATTGAAATGCTGAGTAAAATCATTATTAGCAGAAGAAATACCACTTTTCATTACCTAAAACCATGCCTTTGTATTTCTTTTATTGAACAAGTTTTACACTCACATGTTTTTCCAGCTTCCTTTATTTGATTTGATACTAGAGAAAGAGCTGGGAGGGACAGAAGGAAAATACGGCCCGTAGCAAGCACACAGACTTACTGTACAGAACAGATAAGATTTCCAAACAAGTTTTGTCAATGTCTGTCTGCTTGTTTGTCAGTCAGAGGCATGTGGGGTTGGAAATATGATGGTATGACAAACAGAAGCCTACCATTACCAAAGCAAATCTTATTTTGCTGTGGGTGATTTCCACTGAAGCCTGTCTGCAGATAAGAGTGAACAGCTCTCGTAACTGAGCCATAAGCCAGCAAGCCTTCCTGTTCCAAGACACCAGTCACTTTCTACTCAGTCTTAAAGGGATTTAGTGTGGACTTAGGTATTCTTCATTATGGAGAATAAAAATGAGTGTAAAGGAAGACAAATCAAGATGAAAAGTTCTTAAATAATTTTGCACAAAGGGAAACAAATCTGCAGATGAGAATCCAAGCGTGGACTGACTTAGGGTTAGGAGATGCTGGATATTTGCAGGCATTTGGCTTGGCTTGGTCAAAGAAGGAACCAGGTATTTGGGGTTGTTTTCAATGCAGGCATCTAATATGTGCCTGCAGCCTATACTATGATAAAAAAAGGATTTTCTTAAGTGGTATTTCAGCACAGGGCAGAGATGGATGACCAGGAATAAGGTGGAGTTTATTAGGTTGACACATTGATAGTCACATTCCTGATGGTATTATTATCAATTCACTTGCTATAAGGAAGTGAATAAAATTTTAATTGACCTAACACAAATTATGTGCTGGAGTGTTTATGATTGCAAAAGAAAAGAAATGAATATTAGTAGTCAATTTTGTCAAAACTTTTGCGTTTCATGCATTCATAAGCATCTTCCTTGTATTCTGACTAGAATATATTCTCAAACACCCTAAAGATAGCTCCTGTCCTGCTAAGGAACAAAAATATTATGTCTGAAGAAATAGCACACTGGAAATGTCAAATACTTTAATATTAAGTATTGTATTTTATTACAATGATTTAATGCATTTGAAACAGATAATGCAATAATGGAAGTGGCCTTTCTCTCTGTTAGCTTTCATTCTCATGGAAGAACTGAGCAGAAAAGAATTTTCATATTTCATCATATTATATCTGTAACTCACTATGATTTTTATCCTCAGATGCTGGTTTGTACTTGAAGAAAACCTTTTCTAGTTCAGGTATGGTTACTGACTCCAGCTATTTTACCCTAGACTTTTTTCGCAAGACCATGGAATTGATTTGATGACTATCTTTTTAGGTTTATATTCTGAAATATAATGTCTGTATTTTGCACTGATGTTTATTTCTAAGCAACATAAATAAAATGAGCCTGAGGAAGAATAAAATTTGACCTATTACTGAATGGCATTTTAACAAAGGCAATTCATTTCCATCTTTGATGGGCAGAAAATAAGACACATAGATCATCTTGGGGGCTTGTTCATTCGTGTAAATAATGTCTGATAAGGACAACTGACTGTTCATTAACGAAGTAGAGTAGAAAAGCAGAATAGAATGAATGACAGTGAGGGAATGCTTTATGAAACGTTCTATGCATGGAAGAAAAAAGGGGTATTTTACAAATCTTAAAACAAAACAAAAGAAGTATCAAGAGCTGCAAGAAATATTTTCTAATATAAAAATTCACATTTTTATAATAAAATATAAAATTCACATTCATAAATTGTTTTTAATAAAGTTCCTGCACTTCCGTTAGCTTCTAGTTAGGTGACACAATCTTAATGAATCTTCTTAAGTAGCCATCAGATTTTAAATAATAAATCACAGAAAATGAAGTTTAGTGGAAATAGTACTGTAGAAATTATCCAGTTTCTGAGCATGGCATACAGCATGCTAATGAATTGCACATGGTCCTGAGTATTTGGAAGACCATAAGACCTGCACAGTTTGGCCTTGTGTACTCTGATGTTTCTAGTATGCTTTTTGTTGTTGTTGTTGTTAGTGGTGGTTTGTTTGTGTTTATGTTTTTGTTTTATTAATTCTTCCACTTATAATTGAAGTAAGGTATTTCCAAACATTCTTATGCTCCAGATCCTGATATGTGTAACTTCATTTTAGAAGAATTCATTGTTTTTCTGCTAGAAAATTGATAGAGAAAAGAACCAGTAAAGCTTTTCCATCAGTAAAGATCTTGAATAAGGCATGTATAGGTGTAGGCAGCAAAACAGGAATAGCAGAGGTATAGATTGTGGGCAAAATATCTGTTTCTGGCTCAGGGTGCAATTTGGTACATATTTAGCCACCCGTCCTTTCTCATATGTGTAGCAAATAGCATCTGAATCATAGATACATAGAATCATAGCATGGCTTGGGTTGGAAGGCACCTTAAAGATCATCTGGTTCCAACCCCCCTGCCATGAGCAAGGATGCCACCCACTAGACCTGGTTGCTCAAAGCCCCATCCAGCCTGGCCTTGAACACTTCCAGGGACGGGGCATCCACAGCTTCTCTGGGCAGCCTGTTCCAGTGCTTCACCACCCTCATGGTGAAGAATTTCTTCCTAATATCTAATTTAAATCTCCCCTCTTTTAGTTTAAAGCCATTCCCCTTTTTCCTATCACTATGTGCCCATGTAAAAAGTTGCTCTCCATCTTTTTTATAGTACTGAAAGTACCCTTTCAAGTACTGAAAGGCCGCAAGGAGGTCTCCCCGGAGCCTCCTCTTCTCCAGGCTGAACATCCCCAGCTCTCTCAGCCTTTCTTCATAGCAGAGGTGTTCCAGCCTTCTGATCAACGTTGTGGCCCTCCTCTGACCCGTTCTAACAGATCCACATCCTTCTTGTGCCGGGGGCCCCAGACCTGGACGCAGCACTCCAGGTGGGGCCTCACAAGGGCAGAGCAGAGGGGGACAATCACCTCCCTCGACCTGCTGGCCCTGCCTCTGTTGATGCAGCCCAGGACACAGTTGGCCTTCTGGGCTGCAAGCACACACTGCTGGCTCATGTCGAGCTTTTTGTCCACCAGAACCCCCAAGTCCCTCTCTGCAGGGCTGCTCCCAGTGTGTTCTTCTCCCAGTCTGTGCTCATGTCTGGGATTGCCCCAACCCAGCTGCAGTAGCTTGCATCTGGATTTGTTGAACCTTATTAAGTTCACATGGGCCCACTTCTCAGGCTTGTCCAGGNGATACTAAACAGAACCGGTCCCAAGACGGACCCCTGAGGAACACCACTCATCACTGCCCTCCACCTGGATATAGAGCTGTTATCCGCAACTCTCTGGCTGCAGCCATCCAGACAATTCCTTATCCACCAAATAGTCCACCCTTCAGATCCATACCTCTCCAATTTAGAGATCAGGATGTTGTGTGGGACCATATCAAAAGCCTTACAGAAGTCCAGGTAGATGACATCAGTCGGTCTTCCTTTGCTGACTGATGCAGTCACTCCATCATAGAAGGCCACCAGATTGGTTAGGCATGACTTGCCCTTGGTGAAGCTGTGCTGGCTGTCTTGGATCACCTCCTTGCCTTGCATGTGCCTTAACACTGCTTCCAGGAGGATCTGTTCCATGATCTTCCCAGGCACAGAGGTGATGCTCACTGGTCTGTAGTTCCCCAAGTCCTCCTTTCTGCCCTTTTTAAAAATGGGAGTCAATGGGGACTTTGCCTGTCTGCCATGACTTTTCAAATGTGATGGAAAGTGGCTTGGCAACTCCATCAGCCAGTTCCCTCAGGACCCTGGGATGCATGTCATCAGGCCCCATAGACTTGTAGCTGTTCAGTTTCATCAGGAGGTCCCAAACCTGCTCTTTGTTTACAGTGGGCGGGACTCTGCTCCCCCAGCCCCTGCCTAGAGGTTCAGGGACTCATGAGATGTGGGAAACCTGACTGGCAGTGAAGTCTGAGGCAAAGAACTTGTTGAGTACCTCAACCTTCTCTGTGTCTGTTGTTGCCAATAATTCTCCCTTCTCATTTATCAGAGGGGGTGCACTCTCCTTGGCCTTTCTTTTCTGGCCAATGTACCTATAGAGTCCCTTCTGGAGCTACATAATTCTAGATTACCTTGGCTGTTCATTTTGGTTAAACTTATAACTGTGAATCTGACGATATATTAAAGCTTAAAGGGAAGATACTTTAGTTATTTTTACAGTAACCACATGAACAAGGTTTTTGTCACGTGCTTCTCCCTTGAAATTACCCTTGAATAATTGGAAAATTTCCTAAAGATTCTCATTACTATGATGTAACTGGTATACCACTGAAAGCTTTAATGTACGGGGAATACACCACTTGCTGACAGCTATGCTCCCAGAGGAATGGAGGGTTATACTGTAATAGCCATCTGAGCAAGTAGAAACACAGAGACAGCAATCTAGCTGGCACTAGAAGGACAGTATTGCGCATGAAGATAAGCATTTATGGGGCAAGAAAGTCTCAAAATGCAAAACACAGAAACCATGGTTCTGATAAAGATCTTGAAAATAACCATTTAGGCTTGCAATGCATAGTTAGCTGAGTTAATATGGCGGAAGTAAATCCCCCTCACCGTCAAGCCCTGCTAAGGCAGACTTCATCCAGAATGTGCCATGCTAGCTAGCACATGTAACTTCGATTACACCAATGATTTTGAGCAACACATTAAATCTGGCCCTTCCTGAATTCATTTGCTGAGTGTGTGCACTCCTTCTTTCCTTTGCCTAGCACTGCACCACCAACATGAATGATATGTTATGTAAATAACTTCCACATGGAGTTAATCATTATTAATGCAGACAGTTTTGAAGGTGAAGGCAAACATCATTTGGCAGCAAGAACTTTTAATGAGTCTGTCATTACAGAATTCAGTCTGCAAAACACAAACTGATTTTGTAGCATACTTGAGTGACTATATGCTTCTGCATTCCTGTCTTGTATGCTAAACATACAAATATCAGTTTAGATCCATTTCCCTACATTTTAAGTTTTACTCATATCACAATGCAGCTTGTGCCAGAAAACTAGCAGCAGTGGAAGAGGATTTCTTGGACAGCATCTGTATATCTGCTGCACTTCTACAACATTTGAAGAGAGGCAAACAGAAAGATAAAATTAGAAATATGAATTGGGTGAATTCTCATTTTACAGGTCAACATTTTCTGTGAACTTACACAAAATTGGCACAGCAATCAAGAACTGCAGCTCCTTTATTAGTTTCAGCTTTCTTTCCTGCTGTGGCTTCCCAAAGGTATATTTATATACTCCATCAAAGAGATTGTATGTTTCTCTAATTTCTCCTATTGATACATAAAAAGACTTGAGGCAGTAAGTGAATGAAAATCTAAACTGGCCTTTTTCTGAGCAGCTCAAAAGACATGTCTCTGATCTTTCCTCAGGGATCTCTGGGATCTCAGAGAATAAAGGATAAAAAGAGAAGTATGAGAAACAAAAAACAGTATGTGAGCTTTTCAGGGAGGGGCAAGGGACAACCTCTGCAAAAATCCTCTGCTGCAGGGCATGTGGACAGGGACAAACCCATCTGAAGCCAGCTGCCAGCCACCCAGAAAGAGTGGCTGTGGGTCTACAGCCAATGCAACTGAGCAGGGGACGATGAAAGAGGAAAGAGAGAAAAGGTGCTGAAGCAAGAGGAGCAGACTATCCTGGGAGCATCATTTCTCAACAAACAGCACTTGAACAGAAGGCACGCAGTGTCTGCAGTTAGGCATGCAGAAACACACATATGAATGTTTACAAAGAGGAATGGAAAACAGTTTAAAACAATTTCTTTTGATAAGGTATGCACCCAAGATATAGCACTGCATATTGCCAGTTCAGCCTTTGATTATGTACCTATCTCCTGTCAGCAGCTCTTTCCAGACTTCTGATGGTTTTGGTTTCCCTGGAATTCTGTTCTTTTATACAAATATGTGTATGTGTGTGGGCATGTGTTTGGATATATATAAATATATATACCTATTGAAAACAAACATTTGGAATTTAAGAAGCCAGCTACTCAGTGTGCCAGTACACATCTGCTAGAGCAGTATGCTAGTCCCTATAACTCACCCCGAAATCACAGTTGGCAGTTCATATGGGAGGGATGCAGGAGCATGTCAGGGCCAGCTGGAAATATCTGAAGCCAGAGCTGGGGGGAGAGGCATTATTCCAAATGCAGCCAGCATAATGGGCCTGGGAGCGCTGGCCTGGCAGGCAGAAGGTGGGGCAGAGCTTGCCCTGGAGGAATAGTTTGGCTCCTAGAAAGTCCAACCCAGGGTTGTAAAAGCACTTTACTGCCAGATTTGCTTTCTCTCACAACATCTGTGCAGATGGTGACTGTGCTGGAAGTTCCTTTCCTTTTAAATTTCCTATTTCACTTCTTTCCTGTTCTTTCTTGTCTTTCTTGTCTTTCCTTCTTTATTTTTAAGACTTGCATAAAACTTTCATTCTCTTCAGTCCAGCTACAACTCCTTCCTAAAACACAAGGCTTAGGAAAGCCATGGCACTACAGCCTCTTTTCTAGCTCAGTGTAGCTTGACCTCAGCTACCATTTGTTCTGGAGTCAAGTTTTAAGCCCCTCCGCCATTTTCATAGCATGTCTCTTTCTTTCCCTACCAAAAGAATCTTCACTGTGTGGCCTGTCATGTCCTGGGAGAGGTGAGGATCAGTTCTCCTGGTCCTTCTTCCCCAACTTTGAACACACTTTACAAAAAATCTGTCAGATCATGGGTCCTGGCTTCTCTTCAAAAGTAAAACAGGTTAATTTGATTAAATTATACTTTAACCAAGTTTCATCTTTGGGCTTAAGAAGTATTTCTCTTTCTGGAAGGACTTGGGTTTAACTTTCAGGATATATTTTCTTCTATTTTATGAAGAGTGTTACAGAATCAAACTTTAATTTCAGCTCCAAATATGTATGGTAACCAACATGTATGGAAATCGAGAGTTACAATGTTCTAATTTGCACTACATGCAATAATGCAAGTATGTTTTCTGAGTAAAATTAAAAGTAAGTAAAATTAAAATTAAATTAATATCAGAGTCCAGCCTGTAACTATATCTAGGGAAACATCAGTTGAATAACTTCATATTTGTATTGTTATATTCAATTACTTGTAAATCAGACTGTACAAATTCCCTCATATTTTTCAGAAAAAAAATGAGACAACAGAGAATATGCTATTATCATACAGGAAGCAGCATACTGGAAAATCGTGTGATATTCCTAGTGTTGTCATATTTGGTCTTTAAAGCTTCTGCTTCCAGAGTCTTGTGACTGCACAAGAACAACCTTTTTTTTTTTTTTTTTTTTTTTCTTTTTTTCTTTTTGTATTAGAGACAAAATATGGCCCTGTGTATAATGAAAAACAAAAGACATTTAATATGGACTGAAATTACTGTATTAAGGATAAAACTTTTACTAAAAATAAAATAATTCAGGAATGATGACACCTGGCACTGAATTCTAGCAAAGCTTGAAAAAGCAAAAAAAGTTCAGCACACACAGAAATTGTTATATGTACAATAACATTTCAAGGAATTGTAGTCTGAGAAACCTGACACTCAAAAACACTATTGACAATCTTCAGA
This sequence comes from Anseranas semipalmata, assembly GCA_013399115.1. Classification (NCBI taxonomy): domain Eukaryota; kingdom Metazoa; phylum Chordata; class Aves; order Anseriformes; family Anseranatidae; genus Anseranas; species Anseranas semipalmata. The sequence goes on along the minus strand of VXAA01006844.1, from coordinate 4,381 downwards.
CTCAATAGGAAGTCTCCTTAGCCTCCAGAAGTGTACTTGCTTACTGTGAAACTATCCAGTGGTCATCATACAATGAGATAAGGTTGCAGCAACTCAGTCCTAATGATGGCAGACTTATTCCTATTAGTAAAATAAGAAGCAGAGCTGTTTCATGCCTAGATGAAGGAGACACTAAATAAATAGTCCTTGCCTCATTCTGCTTTGGTGACTGCTATTTCGTATTTGTAACTTGACAGTGTTTCAAAACTGGCTCTTCAACCCACAAAGCTTAAAAATAGCCTAAAAATAGGTGTGTTCCTGCCCTATGACAAATACGTTGGTTTTTTGTTTGTTTGTCTGTTTGTTTGTTTGTTTGTTTTACAGATGTACTAAAGGTTTTACAATTTCACCTGATCTACCACCATTTTTGAAAGGCATTTGCCTTTCATTTAGCAGTGAAGGGAAAAAGCACTGGGTTAAAATATACATTCAGAGACTTAGAGCCAAGCTGGCTGTTAACATACAAGCAGAGAGCAACATTCAGGTATACTGGAATTCCACTGTACTTTCTGCCTCTTCCTATTTTTATACTTTGATTATATCCTTATAAATCTTTTGGGTTAACTACTTCTCTCTAGAACTTGTTATTCATAAAATATGAGTAATAAGGTTTCAGCTTTCTCTCTCCCTTGTCATTCTGTCCTATTCTGCATCTTGAAGACAGCTTTCTTTATTAATATTCATTACTCATATTTAATTAACTTGCCCTTATTATCAAGGATGAGGTGAGCTCCACGGATAAAGTTTTAACCAGCCATTTCAATAATAGCTCTATGTCAGTAGCTCATTGCACTGCACAAATTTGCATAATACTGTCATCACGTTACAATATTATGCAAATCCTTGTCCACTGACTAGCTAACAGAACCTCTTAGCTATTGAGTGCTATGAACATAATTCTTTCCTCATGACGACACCAAGCTTAGCACATTTTTGTTCTGGAGGTTTTTTTCAGAGCAGACTTTTATAACTCTCTAAGATAAAACTGTGAATTAGTGGTACAGAAGACATTCTTAAGCCATAAACCAAGCACACCTGCCAGAAATTGTCTCTTCACCTCTACTTTTCCCTCTGATAAACCCCTGTGTTTAAATCCATAGTGTTCTCTCATTTGGAACAAATTATAGGAATGTTCCTATTAAACATTAATAACCTTTCAAACTTTCCCAAGAGTAAAGGAATATGTTTCTGTGGAGAATATTAAGTCCATAAAATACATTTAAATGGTCAGCAGATTTACTATCAACTCATGCTTTTTACATAAAAATATTTTAAATCTCACCTATACAAAGGAAAAGAGACATTCTACAACACAGAGCAAGTCACATTCTACCCATTTTAAGCAAGAATCTATGAATGCAGTATTTCTGGAAGAGTTCAGTAATGGCTCAAGTTCAATCCCATTCAGAGCTTTCATGAGGGCAGATATAAGCCACAACTTAGTGCTTTAAAAAAACTGCAGAATAAAAATACTGGACTACAATGTGGTCTATGCTAAAGCAGTTTGCCTCCTGCCTTGCCAAAATAATGTTGCTTTAGAGCTGTCTCGAAGATTCCTAGTGTAGTGAACTCTGTAGGTAATTTCTGTACCATCTCTTTCTGTGGCTGTGGCATGATACTGAGACATAAAAAGAGCACCAGTGACTTCCAGAGATTCATTGTCTTCTGGGGCAGACATCAAAGATACCTGAAGAAATTCTGGTAGCTCTTGGTATATGTTAGGCAGATATTTTAAGATTTTGAGGCTTAGGTGAAAAAAAAAGAGCTGTATCTGCAGGACAGTCTTCATCAAACTCTCCTTTCGTCCACCCATTTTTAATTCCTTTGCCGTCCAATGGTCTGTCATCACCAAACACTCCCTTAATATGTGGCTGTGAGTTAGATCTTTGAATTCCCCATCAACTTGGCTTTTTCTTCTTTTTTTCTTTTTCTATGAACTTTATGTTGTTCCAGTTTAAGATTGTAAATTGTTAAAGAAAGAGTTGCAAAAAGAAGGTAAAAATATCAGGTGTGATTAATTACGAATCTCACATTATTTCAAGTACAATGCCCTTATCCTTGCATTCTCTTCATGGGGAGATCTGACATAAAGTGGCATAATTAAACTAGATTTCAGCTAAATTGCTTTATAATTTAGCCCCTGATCTCTCTTCTTTTAAGCTCAGAGTGGTTGAGAGTTATGTGTTTAGCATATGTATAATCATATTTAGCAATTCTAATGAACTCTCTGTAATTTTAAGCTCAAAATTTTGAGAGGAACACAGTCTCACCAGAAAGAACGATTAACAGACCTATTGACCTATTAATATTTCCTGTTTTCTCTAAGGAATGAAAAATTTAATCTTTTTACATATGGTGGCTGTTTCAGTCCTAGTCACAACAATAGATGGTGGTACTATAGCTGGTATCAGTACAAACATTATCGGTATTGCTGTTTGTATAGGAAAGAGAATTCAAAACACATTATCTCTTTCTATTATTCTCTCATAAATGGTCACATTTGGTTCCCTTAGGTTTTTCTCCAAAGTAATTCTGAAATAACTAGGAAGCTTTTAACAGATTAGTATCTAGCCTCATTGTAAGCTGAACACTGAACATCCCCACTAACAATCTGTAAGAAGAGACAGTTCATGATCCAGAACTAGAAGAAATGCAGTGATGTTATTTTCTTGATCAGTGCAAAGCTATTTTATGGGCTTGGACAGTTATTTTACTATTTTTCCTTTTTTTTTTTTTTTTCAAGTATTAGGACAGCACACGTATAAGAACTGCTATGTAAGTTTTTGTTAATAAGGATTTGGCCCTACTTGTAAATACCTCTGACAAAAGTCTCCAAAATGGATCCTGATTTTACCAAAGTACAAACATGTAAAGCTTCTAAAGATATTTGGGGGATTTCTTTTTAAATAAAATAAATAAATAAATAAAAAGGCACTGTATTTTTAAATGCCTAAATAATTTATTTAGTTTTACCTTAAATATGCGCATTTACTTCCTAACCTCTTGAAGACAACACAACTTCAGCATGCTTGTCATTTGCCAACTAGGTTGCAGTACACTTTCCTGTGCAAACTATAACTTTCGTGAGAAAAGACATAAACATGTAGGCAGGTGTGAGTGTGCAAATTCACATGCTTGGACAAACTAGAAGACAGGTAGCATTTGCAGTGTATTTATGTAGAAATACACTTAACTATTCTTTAGCCATTTTTCTAAGCATCTATTACTGGCAACCATCACAGAGAAGTTCCTGAACTAGCTGGACCTCTGGTCTGATGCAACATAGTTATTCTTAAGATCTTATAAGACATTCAAGAAGGCTCAAAACTAGTATTTAGTGTCAACTTTTGTAAAAATCTTTCCAGAATATCCTTCTAGAAAATCTGACATCCTTTTCTTTCAAAAAGTAGTGAACAACAGTGGTTTCAACTGCTGTTTAAAGAAAGATACAGAATCATAGAATCATAGAATAGTTTGGATTGGAAGGGACCTTAAGGCTCATCTAATTCCAACCCCCCGCCATGAGCAGGGACACCTTCCACTAGACCAGGTTGCCCAAAGCCCCATCCAGCCTGGCCTTGAGCACTTCCAGGGATGCGGCATCCACAGCTTCTCTGGGCAACCTGTTCCAGTGCCTCACCACCCTCTGAGAAAAAAATTTCTTCCTTATATCTAATGTACTTCTACCCTTTTTTAGTTTAAAACCATTACCCCTTGTCCTATCACTACACTTACTGATAAAAGAGTCCCTCCCCAGCTTTCCTGCAGGCCCCCTTTAGGTACTGGAAGGCCGCTATAAGGTCTCCCTTGAGCTTTCTCTTCCCCAGGCTGAACAACCCCAACTCCCTCAGCCTGTCTTCACAGGAGAGGTGCTCCAGCCTTCTGATCATCTTCATGACCCTCCTCTGGACTCGTTCTAATAGGTCCATCTCTTTCATTTGTTGGAGGCCCCTGAGCTGAATGCAGTGCTCCAGGTGGAGTCTCACAAGAGCAGAGCAGAGGGGAAGAATCACCTCCCTCCACCTGCCGGTCATGCTTCTTTTGATGCAGCCCAGGATACTGTTGGCTTTCTCGGCTGCAGGCACACATTGCTGGCTCATGCTGAGCTTCTCATCAACCAATACGCACAGATGCTTCTCCTCAGGGCTGCTCTCAATCCATTCTCTACCCAGCCTGTATTTGTGCTTGGGATTGCCTTGACCCAGGTGCAGTACCTTGCACTTGGCCTTGTTGAACTGCATGAAGTTCACACAGGCCCACCTCTCAAGGCTGTCCAGGTCCCTNCCCTCTGGACGGCATCCCTTCCCTCCAGCATCCCAACTGCTCCACACAGCTTGGTGTC
>VXAA01006843.1:70227-89957 GCA_013399115.1 Anseranas semipalmata | reverse complement strand
TATCTATCTATCTATCTAAAACAGCCTACACAATAAGGGATTTTTCCTAACACATTTGAGTCAACAAAACAGCCATCAAGCCTCTCAGAAATACAAAATAAGAGAGCAGTCCTATTTATTATATGTATATATATATATATATATATATATATATAATCTATCGTGGGTATCCCTTATACCTTATCATCTAGGACAATATTTGAGGATATTGTGTTAGTTAAGCTGCCGTATGTATGTCTGCACATAGGCAGCGGAAACAGTGCTGTCAGGTATCAGTTTGCAGTTGGAAATTAGCAACTGTATAAATATAGACATAAATGATGCACAAACATCTGATCACTTTCTATTTGTGGTTATACTTACTGTTTGCTTTTCATTTTGTTCTAAAAATAATTTATTAATCAGCATTTTATTAACCCGTGAGTTACATGATGTGGAAAATAATTTACAATATAAACTGTGTTTATTCCTAAAAATAATATTACTAATGGAAAACTGCTGATTTGCTTTCGTCCTGATACCAGGTTAACCTCTAATTCATCAGGCTTGTGCTAAAGAAATGTCAGTTTACAGAATTAATTCTTCCAAGCATGAAAAGGCTGTTTAAGTATTACTAAGTTGTGACATCTTGAACATGTTCCTTTAAAAGTTTCTCTGCAGTATTTTAAGTAATATAACACTTCTAAAGAAAAACATAAAGATGTAACCATAGTAGGCCAGAAACTGCATGGTTCAATTCTTCCAGGCTTTTAACAAGGATATGACTTTTCTGAAATCTATGGAAATTTTTCTACACAACTACTGTTATGATTTATTTATTTTTACATATATTATGTAGCCTGATTCCAGTAGTTATGCTCTCCATAATGTCTGTCATTAAAAGTAAGAAGCTGTGATGCTCTGAAAAGATGGGATCTGAATATGCATAAATGAAGAATTTTCAGCATGAGAAAAGCTTTTAAGTTAAACATAGCTTTATAAATAATACAGCTTAGCAGTGCATTTGTTATACATCAGTTGCCGTAAAACTGATGCAAATATGAAGTCCCTGAATTTCTCATTTGGCTGTTGAGGTTGGCTGATTTAGTTTCATAAACATTATAATGATATTTTTGAAAAATCACAAATGAGGATTAATGTCATTATAATACTGTTTGAAAAAAAAAAAAGAAAAGAAAAGAAAAGAAAATCTAGATTTTTGAAAAATGAAGCTTTGTTCCAAGAACAAAATTTTAAGGGAAGTGAACTGCATTTTTTCTTCATTGTTAGGAATTTTATTAATATTTTTTTTTGCTCCAAAGTTGCATAAAACGATAGTAGAATTATTAGTCAGGTAAAATTTATAGCTGTACTATCCATAATTTAAGTATTTAACCAACAAATATCTTGTATTCTATTTCTGGTAATCGAGCCAGATGTGACTATATTTGCTGATCATGAAATTTCATTAGTCTAGCTCAACTGCATTTTCCCTATGCTATTTTTCCAGCCATTACAGTTATACTCTCAGTCATTACGCTAACAAAACAGAGTCAGGAGGACACTCATTGTCCTCTTTAAATTTAAAGTGTTCAAGCTTCTTCTTAGTCGCAAGAGCTTGTTTATAAATTATATGGTGAAATATGGCATCAGAATCCATGAATTCTGAAATACACAGATATCACAAAAGCACAAATTCTCTTGGGTTTGAAGAGAGATAGTGTAGCTTTTTTATTATTATTATTCATTTTGTAAGAATAAGAGTATTAAAACAAGAGGGACATGTGGGTTAATGGATTGGTTAAGTTGTAGCTTTCTGAAAGCTCCATAATATATTTCTATATCAACATTTCTGCATTCAAGTCAATATGGAAAAGATGGAAAACTAAATAGTGTCTTAAGGAGAGTTAATGTTAATTTTCTAGCTGAGAATCTGGCATGTCTATAGATATTAATGAATGAAATGCTATATACCCTTGGAATTACTGAAAAAATAAAATGCCAGTGTACAGAGGGGTACAAATATTTTAATTATTAATCTACACATTTTGTAAGATCAGTATCACAGGACATACAAATGTATAACTGAATATAAGGCTGGGATTCATAAACTGAATGCCAAATTAAGGAAATATTTATGCAGGAACATAAAACTTAATGGTTTGACCATATCCTGTTATGATTTTGTCAGATCAATTTCCCCAGAAAATGTACAGGTATACAAATGGAACTGCATATGTACATGCACATGGCAACATTTGAAAGAGAACAGTTTGCATAGAGCCAAAGTGGCACTCATATTAAATATTTGAGTTGATTTACAGAATGTCTTTTAGTCCACTGTAGAATACTCATATTCTTGTGCACAAAAGCTCAAATACACTTTAAGTACCAGAAAAGTGACGTTGCACTTTTAGAATCATGTACCCTTCGTGTATGTCAGATCTGCATGCAGGCCAACAGCCAGATGGAGTTGGCTGCTGTTCCCAGCTGCTCACTGTAGCAAATTATACCCACAATAGTGGAAATAAAATAGAGCTTTTCTGTTTTAAATATACACACTTAGAATATTTCTGTTTGGAAACTGCAGGTGCCAACATTTTATCTGTTTGCCTTGCTGTACTAAATACACCACGTTGTATGTGCTCAGACAGGTGTCAAAGTCAGTGAATCATCATTTACAGGGTTGAAATAGAATTTCCACCATCAGAAAGTGATTCATCTAGGGTTGAGATTAAAGTAGTGATAAAAATGACAGACACAAGCATGTTCATCTGCTCCGAGACACTGCCCTGCTCATTCTCTAGCAGAGTCTACAAACATATCACTCCTAAGTACAACTGGAGATGATCTATCTAGCCTTACATTAGAACTGAGAGATAGATATTGGGGGGGAGGGGGGAGTGTAAGATTTAGTTTGATATTATTTTTAAAGTTGTTACCATTTTTTTACAGTTTACTGATTTTGTTTACTCACCAAAGTGAAGCAGTTACTCACTCAAGAAAAATATAGGTATCTAAAATACTCTTTTTTTTTTTTTTTCAGTATGATTAAAAAAAAATTCTTTGTCCATATGTGTGTCAGTCAGCTCTTAATGAATGTCAGTATTTCCTATTAAAATGCCAGTGATTGATCTATGTTTAAGAAGACAGGATTACCAATCATAAATGAATATCTGGATCACAGAAACCCTGTGTGTATATATTTGTATTTCTTAATGTAAATCACCTTACTGAAGACTGTAGTTTGACTTAGGAATATTAAATTAATTTCCCTTCCAAACATCATCAGAACACTGTCAAAGTGTCACATATTTAAAATATTCACAGGCTTCTAGCGTTGCATGCACTGAGGCCAGCTGGTCAGTACAAAAGGTTTTAATTTTGCTTTCCTTCTCTTTTAATTCTATGACTATAGTTAGTAAAATATTGGGATAGCACACTAGACTGAGGTGAACAGTGACCAGATTTGCTTTGACAATATTCATCTGCATGCTTGAAATATGAGGGAATGAAGGAAAAGCAACCAGACAGGAAGAGAAAGACTTTTAAAAGTGAAAGAATTGCAGAAGTTTAAAATTAAAAAAAAAATCTTCGTCAATGTAAAAGCATTTTTGGCCTTGAAAGCAATGGCTAATTGTTGGTCCTAGCTTTAAATGTTAAGAAAGCAGACTAATGTTTTTGGTAAGACCAGTCAGCAAGGAAAACAAATACTTCAATTCACTTGAAAGCAGTTGCTAGGTAAAGAGCATGTAGAAATTCATTAGGCTGAAATAGGTTGTGTAACTTTATCAAACTGTGCTGAACAGTGTATTATAGTTAACTATGTTATTCTTTTGTTTTGTTGAAACAAATATTAATATCTACTTTCCACTTCCACTGCATTTGGTTTATATTTGTTACTGCAATGTTGTATATGCAATTAAAAATGCTGTCAGTATTAAATTCTAGATCAGAATTCTTTTTAAACTCAGCAGCATGAGAGATGGTAGTGCCCCCCCCTCCCCTCCCAAAGTTTTCTAGGCATCACCTAGCTATGAACAAAATGATCTCAGACAAAATTCAGAATGATGAGGTGTAAATAAACCTCATTCTGCTGATCAAAACAAATGAGACAGAAGATTAGAGATGAAAAGTAATGATCTAAGCTTCACATGCAACAGGCTTTACAGATACAGAATCCAAGATATACCTACTGCAGATATACCTACTGCAAGAGTGAATTTCCCTAAGAATGAAACCACCTCCCAGATTAAGTTGTGGCTTGGTTTCACCCTGTCATAGCATCTGCCAAAAAGGGGTGTACCTGCCAGCTAAGTGAAATTCCTAGTTTCTAGTAAGTGATTTAGTTTGCTGATGATCATCAGTAAAAGTGCATGGTAATAGCCAAGAACGATGCAAATCTTGCAATGAACTGGCACCCTTCCAAAATATTCTTTCCTGAGAGGCATTGTCTGTGAAGAACAAGAACGGCTTTCCCAGCAGAAATCTATTGGAAGGTCATTTATTTTAGTACCTGTCTTCTACTGGGGAAAAAACAAAAACAAAACCAAAAACAAACAAAAACAAAAACAAAAATTTTTTAACACATAACAGAAATGACTCACTCTCAGAGTATATCCTACCCAATTATTACTTCATTATAATATTTCTCAAAAATCTTGACTAAAAATCTGACCTACTTTCAAAGAATAATGTACAGGAGTAATTATGTAAGTATTTGACTCAGACCTGGGCTTTCCAACACATACAAAACATATTTCCTCATGTGGACAGCTGTTTCATAGCACTTTATGGCATGATGGTGATGAAAAATCCGAGGAAAAAAATAGTGGATTTGATAACTCTTTGAATCATTACCAATAAGTTGTCCTTCTGATAAAATATGTCAGACACCTTTGAGAATGTCTCCTTGGATATATTTAGATGATGATTGATTGAGGAGAAATTTCTTCAAAGCCTTCTGAAAATGAGATGCAAAATAGGACTCACTCAAATTATTTAGGACTCAAATTAATAGGACTCAAATTATTGTCAACACAGAAGCTAAAGGGGCAAAAAAAATTTTAACTATATTCTTCTAACTGGCTCTGTAGAGATAAAGAAAACTTTGTAATTATAAATACTGTTTCCCATCACTTTTCTGTCACACTGAATCAGACCCAAAATACCTCTGAAACTTCTCTTTACATAGTAATTGATACATCTCACAAATGATTATTAAAACATAATATTCATTTTATAATACCTGCCACAATTTTGAAAGTTAAGATCCTTGCATATTGAATATTCTGACAGCTGAAAATCATAAATACAATTTCTTATTTTCTTCAAAGACCATAAGTGTTTTGTTTGTTGATACTCAGGTTCAGAGTAGCTTAAAACATGGTAGACTTTCCTACAAAAATATGCTTGTTCTGCCTTTGAGGCCACTGAAGTAGTTGATCAGCACACATCCCTTAGAAGAGAGTTTGTCTGACTGAAGCATGCATATAGCTTGTCTCTTCTGCCTAGCTCAAAAGTCCCTGAAATTTTCTAAGAGTTTTGATTTCCATGAGAAAGCTCTGCTGTCTATGAAGTTTTACTGGGAAAATACAGCTTCTTGTCCTGGTTTCAGCTGGGATAGAGTTAATTTTCTTCCTAATAGCTGGTACGGTGCTGTGTTTTGAATTCAGGATGAGAACAATGCTGATAACACACCCATGTTTTAGTAGTTGCAGAGCAGTGCTTACACAGAGCCAAGGACTTTTCAGCTTCTCGTGCTGCCCTGCCAGCGAGGAGGCTGGGGGTACACAAGGAGCTGGGAGGGGACAGAACCAAGACAGATGACCAAAACTGGCCAAAGGGATATTCCATACCATATGACGTCATGCTGAACAACTAATATGGGGTGGCTAGCCAGGGGGAGGGGTACCACTGCTCAGGGACAGGCTGGGCATCGGTCAGTGGGTGGTGAGCAATTGCATTGTGCATCACTTGTTCTGTACATATTATTATCATTATTATTATTATCTCCCTTCTTTTTCTGTCCTATTAAACTGTCTTTGTCTCAACCCACGAGTTTTTTTTCCAATTCTCTCCCCCATCCCACTGGGGGAGGGGGAGAGTGAGCGAACGGCTGTGTGGTGCTCAAGCCGCCTGCTGGGTCAAACCACAACACTTCCTTACGTTGGATAAGCTAGTAAATAACGGTTCTCCCTATGCTTGTTCCTAGAAATCCCTCAGAAGGATTATTCTCACTCCTCAACTTTCAGGAGGACAGACTTCCTCAGTAGTTTCTTAATAGTAGAGGAAGATTATTGCAGCTTTCAGAATCAGATGCCAGTCTTGTGGGACTTTTCAATCTTTACTCAAAATAAGCATTTTATGAAGTATTCTCATGCATGAGAAATTCTGTTTTGGTTTGGTTTTAGGATGTGTTTGTTTGTTTGTTTGTTTTGTTGTTGTTTTCTTTTCTTTTTTTTTTTTTTTTGCATAATATTTTTCTGAAACAAGATCCCCTCCTAACAATTCAGTATTGGCTTATCTGTTAGGAAAGAAAGGGGAATGCTCAAGTCTCTCAGAGTTCATATAAACCCCCAAATCTGATGTTGTTGTAATATAGGAAGATATGTACTGTCTTCCTAAAATAAACCACAATTCTGAAGACTTCTTCGAAGGGAAAACCCTGCATTGATTCCTTGAAATCTATTCAAGATTTCATTCCATGTTCCAGTTATTGAGATCTTAGTATTTATATTGGGTTTAACCTGTCTCTGTCAGTGTGTGACATATGAAAATAAGACCAGGAAACTGCTAAGAAGCTGTGCATAAGTATACGAGTTTTTATTATGTTGCCAGTACTTAATGTCTAGGATGTTTTCAACTAATACTTTGTTTCCTAAATTCCACTTATGTTATATAAACACTATGAGAATCAAGTAGTTATGAGAAGTTATGACGACATTGAGTTGGGTTTCTATGGAATTCAGTTATGCAAGAATGCTGAACCATGACACTGAATTCAGGACAGCCAAGAAAGTCTTTATGCACTGTTAAAGTGGCAGGTCACAACTGCTTTTAGTGTCCTGCAAATGAGTAATATGTCTCTTTCATGCAGAAATTAATTACTTACTAGAAGTCTTAGCTTCTCTAGTTATTCAAAACCTTCTGTTTTAGTGAAATCTAAATAAAATAGTATTTATTTGTTCTTACAACTTAGCTGAACACAATGTACCTGATAAACCCACCAGCTTAATATAAGAAGGAGATGAGACTTCAGAGACAAAAACACCGAGGCTGTTCCATTTGGAACCAGCTAGATATGGGCCTTTCTTCAGGTTGTAATGACCCTTTTCAAAAACTGAGCTTTATGGTTTCAAATGCCCTTTTGTCTTTTTAGGTCTTAGGATTGGTCCTGTTTTGTAGGATAGTTTTAAATATAGGTAACATGAGTACAAGACTTTCTAGTCCTGAAAATAGTCTGGTGGGAAGCAATAGGATTTTGCTTAGGTCAAAGATAAAAGATGACACAGCTATCAAATAGGTGGTTGAAAGACACTATGCTACAATTTTAAATATGAAGCATTGACTGCAGAGCTATCTTCCAATCTAGCAATCACTCTCTGCCTCCTTCTTTCTTTCTTCAAACAAGATGCTGTGTCCAGTATTTCTTATTTATAGCCAAAAGTTCCTCATGCTTTTCTCAGTTTCACTTGCTTTAGTTTGTCCATGGTTTAAAATTTTGATTCTTAGATTCATATTTTCTACCACTGAGACATGACTCAGAATGACACTGCTGCAACAGCTTTCATAGATTTCCAGAACACAGAATACAGAACCATTTAGGTTGGAAAAGACCTCCAAGATCACCTAGTCCAACCTATGACTTAACACTAACAAGCCCTCCACTAAACCATGTCACTAAGCTCTACATCTAAATGTCTTTTGAATACTTCTAGGGATGGTGACTCAACCACTTCCAAGGGAAGCCTATTCCAATGTTAACAACCCTTTCAGTAAAGAAGTTTTTCCTAATATCTAACCTAAACCTCCCCTGGCACAACTGAAGCCCATTCTATTTGACATCTTTGACATCTTTGGCTAGTTAGGTTCTTCCTTAGAATTACCTTTCTTGCACTTTTTTATTATATAAATGGAAGTTTCTAACTGTATAAGCTCTATTTCTTGATCTACCTTATTCAAGTGTATGAGAATTGTTTTCCTAAAATCTACAAGAAGAAGTTCTATCCCAGCATTCATCCTCTTCAATGATTCTAACACTCAAGAGACTTCAAAGGTACCCAGGGGGATCTCATCTGGGAGTAATACATCAACACTCCTTATCAGATAGTTCTCCTTGCCCCCAGTCCTGTCATTGGTCAGTCCAATAAGCTTTTGGAGAATAAAAACCTTATATTATTTATTCAAGTGTAAGTGTACAGCTTTCTAACTCTTCTTTTATGTCAGAGGAAAAGAGGATGCCTTGCTTTTCAGCTTGAGAAACAAGTCACATTTTGATATTTTAGTCTTTTTGAATGCTGTAACACACTTCATTTGACTTTTCTAAGTGTAAGAAGCCCCAGTTGTCAATTACTTGGATGTAGAATATCTGCTTTGTAATATGTACAGCTAAATTTATCCCTGGTGAAACTTTATAGACTTCAAATTAAAATCAGCTTCTGTTAAATGTTCCATTTGGGAAATACACAGCTTGGTTAATCAAAGGAAAGCATACATTATGATGTGTGTTATTTTAAATCTGGAATTTTACTTCTATACATTGCTTGCAGTTATTATGATTAAACTTGCAAAAATAGAATGAATTTGAAATCGGTATAAATGGTGATGTTAGCTAAATGGTATAATGAACTGCATGTGAAGAAGTTGGGGTGAAAGCGCATATTAGTGTCAATTTTTTACAGTTGACTTTACAACATAGTTAAAGGTAGTCATAGAGCAAGATAAAAAAGTGGGGAGATGTTTTTCATATAGAGAAGGAGGCTTTATATCAGTTTCTTTTCTTTACAGTTCAGAAGTTTTTAAAATGAAGCAAACCTAGCCTGGCAGCCTGATAACTGTTGAGTGCCAGGTTGAAATGCATAAGCATCACTTAATAAATTGTCTGACAGCAAGGTTAAATTTTAAACTTGATATAACCCTCTAAATCCACTGTAAGAATACTCAGCTATTTTCGGCCCTGGATATGAAATTTTGTGCTTTTTTTCTAAGCCACTTCTAGGTGGGTTTATTTTTATTTATTTATTTATTCAGTAGCTATTTACTTACTTTAGTAATTTTTCTGTTTTCAATGTCTAAATCATAACGGTATTGTCATCCTTGTGAAGTTAAAGAATTATGAAAATGCATGCCCTTAAAACACATGCCCTAACAGACAGGAGCCAGGATGAGGAACTAATGCTCATTTGACATTGTGATGTATTTATATCAGTACTCATGGGGGAAGGCAGAATATATTTCACCTCCAGAAGTAAAGAAAATTCATCTCATACTATTTAAAATATATGTGAAATGCACAAGAATGAAAATCTAGAAATGTAGGCAATCTAAAATCTCTCCTGTGAATTTAGTGTCTATCCAGGACCAGATTACAGGATTATAATCTTATTTATAGCTAAACAGTGCCCAAGAGAAGTGCCTAAGAAATTGTTGGCTAAACTGTAGGTTGATTGCTCTCCTTGTATGAATTCTGCAAAAGAACATTGTGCCTTACTTGGGGGAAGGATGTGAGGAAATGCCACTATATTGCCATTTAGCTGACTTGAAAATGAATGTTATAACAGAAATAAAAAATAATGAATGTTCAAAAGGCAAAATTAGGTTCAATATTATATGAAAGATGCAGGATTTGCTAGGTTTTAAATCTAGTACAAATCAATCAACTTTAATACATAAAAAATTTCAAAAGCTGAGAAAATTTTCTCATCATTTAATACTCAGTTTATTTATGAATATTGTATAGAACGAAGGAGTCTATATTTTTTATTATTATTATTATTATTAGTATGTACAAGTGACTAATGGAAGTTTTAAACTTTGATTTAATACCTGTTAGGCTGGATAAAATCTCCAGGTAACCAGAGATACTCTATTAACTTTTCAGCCATCAGGGCAAACTGGCAAGTTACTACCAAAATGAGTTTGACAAATAGAGATTTGTGAGTTAAGAGAAAGACTTACCACTTCAGAAAAAGTATATGATTGCTAGATGTGTTTGGTGAATTAATACTTTTTAAAGATAATTACACTATATATGTATAAACATTTTTACAAATGTTTATAAAGAAAGGAAATATAAATTATTCTGAAAATAATTAAAATAGCAAGAACTGACATGTTAAATAGAATCAAAAGATACTGTTTGTCATGTGTGTGTGTGCAACTTCAAGTCAGCATGTTGTTTCTAAAAAGTAACTGTGTAATGCTTCTTTATGAACAGAAGCCAAGCATGAAAATTGCATGCTTCTGTGGCCTCACTATAGACTTTTAGTAGAGTGCATGCAAATAATCTAGTGAATGCAAATAATCTTGGTACCGGTAAGGGAAATTGGAAAACAAAGGTTAAACACATCCTAAGACAAAGTTCCAAAGAAGGACTATCTCTAGATATAGTTTATCTCCCTCATGAAAATGATTTTTCTGCTTTGCTGTTAGTTCACAAGAGGGAACGATACTTCATCAGCAGCTGTTAGAAAATGCAGTAAGAGGTAACTGAGGAAAATATATGTTTCATATATATATATATATAAATATATATATAACACTGGTGAAAAGTAGAGAATTAATGAGAAGATTGCAAAGTCAATCAAACAGAATATTTAGGGATGACAAAGTTAGTTCTTCCTGTAAATCTTTCATTAGCCCTTTGTATTCATACATTGTAGCACACTCTTGACTGGCATGTACAGTATCAGCATCCCCATGAAGATTCCTCAGGAACTCCCCAGGTGTCCACAGAAATATCCACACCATTCAGCATGAACATCTGAGAAGCCTTTATGTTTTTCAACAAGATCTTTCTAACATCTATTATGCCCCCAACTTCGATGCATCACCATGCCCAAATATATGCTACAACAAAAAATATCCTGCCAACCACTACTATTTGGTACACACATTAATATTAATGCAAGTATAGGACACACTGAAAAAGTGACTAGAAAGTGCTAGATGAGGACATAACATGCTGTAATAGTGTTCCCTGCAGGATTTGGCAACTGATTTTATCTCCATGTGCCTGTAGGCTCCTCCAGGCAGAGACCAGGCTGCTGAACAGGAAAGCAGGAAAGCTGACAAAGAACCTTTGGCAAATAAAAGCATGGTGTGAACAGGAGCAGTGCAGTGCTGTAGGAGGCATATTGCAGCTGCTGAATAAGGATACAGGCCAGACTATGGCTTCACACCACCCGCTGGAGACATCTTACTGGTTCCACTCCATGGCTATTCAGTAAGGGTCTTATGTGGTCTTATGACCAATAGGTCAGGGCTAACAGAGGTCTGCATCTCTATTGTGATTCCCCAGAATGACTACCCCTGACATCAGATGCCTGTGTATCTGTGCCTCCTTCTCTTCTTTCCAGGGGATGTCATGAAATATGATGAAAGAAATAAACTACCTGGTGGCTTGCCTTGCAAAAACTGGAAAAAAAAAAAAAAAAAAAAGGAAATGTACCTTTCACGGAAATTTGACTTTTCATGCATTTTTTTGTTTATTTCACTCTAACTTACTGAATCACTTAATTCTGAATAATGTTCTACAGTCTCCAGAGGGAGCTGGGGTAGTTTAGCCTGGAGAAGAGGAGGCTCAGGGGCGACCTTATTGTTCTCTACAGGTGCCTTAAAGGAGGCTGTAGCGAGGTGGGGATTGGTCTCTTCTCCCACGTGTCCGGTGATAGGACAAGGGGCAATGGGCTAAAGTTGTGCCACGGGAGGTTTAGGTTGGATATTAGGAAAAATTTCTTTACTGAAAGGGTTGTTAAACATTGGAACAGGCTGCCCAGGGAAGTGGTCAAGTCACCATCCCTGGATGTATTTAAAAGACGTTTAGATGTAGAGCTCAGTGACATGGTCTAGTGGAGGGCTTGTTAGTATTAGGTCATAGGGTGGACTAGGTCACCTTGAAGGTCTCTTCCAACCTAAAGGATTCTGTGATTCTGTGATTCTGTGATCACCTTTCCAGGGATGGAGGTGAGGCTGACTTGCTGGTAGTTTCCTGGGTCTTCTATCTTGCCCTTTTTGAAGACTGGGGTGACATGGGCTTTCTTCCAGTCCTCAGACACCTCTCCTGTTCTCCATGACCTTTCAAAGATGATAGAAAGCGGCCTAGCAATAACATCCGCCAGCTGTCTCAGTACTCGTGGGTGCATCCCATCTGGGCCCATGGATTTCTAGGTGTCAAGTTTGCCTAAGAGATCTCTGAGATTAGGAAGATTATCATGGTGCCCTCTCCAAGCAGGGGACCAAGCAACCCTGCCCCAGAAGCTGTCCTGCTATTTTCCTTGCAGGACGGAAACCCTCCCTGTTCATTTGTATGCTGTATTCTTCTTAACAGCTTTTGGCAATGAGAAATTCCTATCACCGAAGGTGGAAAGAGACAGGACGTGACAGGGTTGGTTGTGCAAAAATGGGTGTGGTGCAAACAGAGGCTTCAAGGTGTCAATATAAGTTGGAAACTTCTAAACAGGAAAGAAGACATTTTCATGAAGAACTGAATTTACCAGAAGGGAAGACGATGGATTTGTCTAAGTAGTTTAGAGATTGTCTTAAATTCAGTGTAATCTTTCATGGTAGATTAATATGGTTGTTTTGAATGAGCCTGCTTTCAGGGGAGAAGCTGAATGGGCCATTTTTTTTTCTGAGAGCTCTGTTTCAGAAATGCTGATGACCTCAGTGGTACTGTTCCAGGGAGCAAACTTCTAGTAGGCTCTGTTTTGCAGCATTGGTTTTGCAGTAGCAAATATATTAGAAATTTAATTGACATAATGAATAAAATAATATAAGTAATCTGGTGAGGAGTGGTTTTATGAGGCTCTTTCACTTCAGAAACTAAGTGAAAACATTGAAGGAATCTGTCTGGGGTAAGGATGGCTTGTTGAGCTCAGATGTGGTTCTGGGCCATGGGTGGGGCAAAGAGTGATGTAGAGCAGGGCCATTGATGACTCTTAGAGCGCAGATACAGTTCTAGAAAGATCAGTGAGAACAAGACCATGGAAAACACATAGAGAAACCAAGAGCTGCTGAATGGGTGACCAACCACCGGACAGTAGACTTGCATGGTCTTACTGAGGGTTACTAAAATATTTTTAATATTTTTTTCAGAGCTGTTTGTTATGGGTGAGTGTCTCTACTTTTGTGAAAAAAAAAAAATCAAAAATATTCATTTGCTCTCTGTGCAAAATGTAGTACATATGAAATCTTTTGTTTTTGTTTTATAACTATCTTTAAATACTGAGCATGAAGACAGGACCTTGAAGTACTAACAGAATAGATTCTTCTAAGAGAGGAATAGACTATTACAGCACAGAAGACTGAAAATAAACATGGAACAAAACTCAAATCTTTTATTTTAAAGAAATAAACACTTTTTTCCATGTAGTGATACCCTTTTCATTACTGAAAAGATAGGTGAATATAAAAGACCTTGCCAGAATTAGGGAATGTGTTTTTTTTTCACTGGGTTTTATCAGTTATATTCTACTCTGAATGTAATAAATATTTACTTGGTTAATTATGATAATATAATAGTTAACAACAGACTCTTCTAAATCCATTTTTATATCATTTAACTTCAAGTGCAGATTTTGGGATGTAAAATGTACTAAGGAGGAAATTCAATTTAAATTATTAATCACCCCACCAAAACCACCACACACACATTCTCAATGAAAACAGACTAATGTAACAAAATCTATGCACTTACACGTTTCCTTTAAGTGCAGAATGCTACTTTTACATTGTTCTCAGTTTCCTGAATACTGATCTTATGCAATTGCTCTCTTCTTTGCTTCTTGATCTCCGTTTTCAGAGAGGTGTCTATTTTGTCTGTTTGACGTTGTCAGCTATGTGTTCACTTAAGGAAGAATGTAATCAGTGTCAGAACTCACAATTATTAGAGACTGTCTGAGTTTTGAAATAATCTGTTTTCAGAAAATTCTAATTCTTGCCCATTTCTTCAACTTGCATGTGCAAACATTATTTGAGTTATGTGACATGCATATTCCTTCATAATTGTTTTCTTACCATCATTTCAAAAAATATTCTGAATGTATTGGGAAAGGACATAAGTGGGATACAATGGTGGTCTTCAAGTCACTGGTGAGACTAACTGCAACTGTTTCTTAATTACTTTGCTAAATAAATATATCACTAATTAGGATGAAGTGAAAATTCAAACCCCCACTTAGCTAAGATTTCCATGACAAATGGGTGGTTCATGAAGAAACCACAGAAAAATCGTGTATAAAATACTACAGGTATATCCTGTATCTGATGCCTCCTTTTATGGAGGAATGGATAAAAGGAGAAACTCTTTGGGACTTAAGGCAAAATATCTCACATTATTTACATGAAGTTCAAAATCCCAATTTAGATTAAAAGCTAAAACACCCTTGGGTTTAAATCAGGGTTCTGTTACATTTTGTTTAGTTCATAAATACGTGGAAAAAAGGAATTATTACATATATCGAGGTTTATGTATTTTTTAAGCTCTTTCCACTTACCTTTATATGTAGAATGAACCTCACTTTTTGTGGCTTGTGAATGCCTGTATGATTTCCAACCATTTTATTGTTAAATGACAGTGTTCAATCCCTAAGTAACCTTTTTTTTTAATTTTATTTTCGTTAAGGAGGTAATGTTGAAAACTTGACTCAAGACCCTTGAAGAAAATTAAACCATATGTGATGTTTTATTTACGAAATGTTAAGCATCACAAACTCCATACAAGCATAAAATTGGATTGCAGTTTATTTCCAAATAATATAGTGTTTATTGATTGTTGAGGAAACTAGATATATTAGTTCTTTTGTATTGTATGTATATTTCAAGAACTTCTGAAGGTGAGTTTGCATTAGATCCAAGTTTGTGTGTATGCAATGGATCTTTTATCATTTGTTGTCATCCTATCCTCTAAAAAAACCCACAAGATGCTAATAATGCATGAGTGCTTGCAAAAATTTGCAAAATATATTCATTTAAAAATATTTTCTCTTATAAGATTCTTAGTGACCTGTCCTTGCACTTCTCATCTTTCCAGAGGAGTTTGTAGCCTTATCTGAGTAAATAAAGGCAAACTAAGGAAGACAAGAGAGAACTGAACAGATACGATGTTTTTCTTCTTTTCTCTATGTCTTTCTGATTATTTAAAATGCTCTAGGAGATTTATGTAACTGTGTGTTTTGGGTTAAACTTTATCTTCACGAGCTGATCTGTCTCCTAATTGCAGCTGCATGTGTAGACCTCATACTGTCTTACTGTTCTGCATACAAATTAGCTACTTACTTTAAGAGGCAAATGTGAATTCATCATCTAACTGTCCTTTATTTCTTCACACACAAATCTGTATATCCAAGTCTCATGGAACAGAATCATGCAGAAACTTTCAGGTTAGAAGGGACTTTAGGAGCTCAGACAGTACATGAATAATGAAATTGTCGTACCTAATAAAATAATAATAAGTAATAATAATAAGTAAAAATAATAAATAAAATTCTGAGTTTTTTTACTTGAAGAGCTTTGTTTAATTGAATAATAATTATTTTGATGATTTATTACAAAAAATAATTTTAGAGAGACAAAAAAGGAGTAAATAAATTCATAATGATTTTTAGTAGTTATAGATGGTTACAAACATAAAGTAGTCTGCATCAATTCTGATAATAGTTGCTAAATAGTATCTGGACAGTTTTTGTGCAACTATATCTTGAATTCACTCATTTATATGTATATATATATGTATATATATTTGGTGAGTTAACTTCCTTCTATTAGTAATAAATTCCAATCTTTTTCATTCTTTTTAAGGTGCTGGTGGTTGGTCTCCACTTGTGTCCAATAGATATCAGTGGCTTCAGATCGATCTTGGTGAAAGAGCTGAGATAACTGCTGTTGCTACTCAAGGTGGTTATGGGAGCTCCGACTGGGTAACAAGCTACCTTCTGATGTTCAGTGATAGTGGACGAAACTGGAAGCAGTATCGTCAAGAAGAAAGTATTTGGGTATGTTCCTTCAATAATGAGAACTAAATTTCTCCAAAATTAAAATACTTGTGCTATACCTTATTCCCAATGTATATCAAGCACAGCAGTGGAATATAAAGAACTACAATGAAAATGTTTAAATAATGAGATATTACAAACTATTCTAGTTGTTGTCAAGACAAAGGACATTAAAAGGCAAATAGACTTCAAAAACCTAGCTTTAACATAAGCATCTCAGGGATGTATTCTGAAGACTAAAAAAGTGCTGCAAAATCTCTCTTGTCTTGTTATGTATGATAAAATTATTTTCCCAAAATATTGATCCCAGTGCATCAAACTTGGCTTCTTAACTGGAAAAAGAAAAAGAAAGAAAAAAAAANAGAAGAAGAAGAAGAAAAAAGATACACAGCAGGAACTATTTCATGCAGACTTATTTTTTGGTCCTCTAATTCTGAGTCTAGATTCTGATCTTGATTTGATTTTCCAGCCCATGTAGCTTTGCAGTTAAAAATAATTAATAAGTCTGGCTATGCTCATCACCTTCCATTCACATGAAGCTCAGTAAAAGTGGAGGATTCTCAATACCAGATAGATAATGTCCAAACGGGATATAGAAATGATATAACCACAGTTATGTCCTTCCTTGATCCCCAGTGATTATCAGCCTGGACTACCAGAATAATCTTGGTATCTCTGTTCTCTGATTTTATCTTGTCAAGTTACTTCTCTACTTCCATCCATACAAAGAGCTGATTCACTTTTGAATTTTACTAGTCTTTAGGCTTTGGTTGTTTCTTGCTGCAGTTAAACATTATGTTAAAACGTATTTCATTTTATGCATTTTAATTTTGTTGACTTTTAATTCTAAATGTTCTTGTCACTTTTATTGTCAAACCCCATCTATGGTATAATGAGATTATGCAGTGGCTTACTTGTTGCATAATTATACTTCTTTTTGAATTTGCTTCATACTTCCACTTCACTTTGTGTTTTCATAACAAAGAGAAATAAATGAGTTTCTAATCCATATGGCTGTGGGGAGTGAGAAAAGAAAAACAATCTTCCAAATGTTAAATGAGCATACACTACTACAATATTGTCTTTACCCATCTTCAGACAGACTGATAAAACAAATCTGAGAGGTGGAGCTGTTTGATCTCTTCAGTGAGGGCATTTTTGAAATCCCGTATTGTTATTACAAACAGTGATGTAGATAGTTATTTCTTGAATATTGCCACCAGTAAAATAACAAACAAAAGATCCCCAAGTTGTTGAATGATGATGCAGACAGTAGGTAAGGAGGTTGTTAGATTTGCAGGAGGGGAAAAGTAAGGCCATTCCATTCTCTCAAACTTAATAAAAAAATTATTATTTTAATGTTTGCAGTGCGGATTGGAAATACGGCTTGCAGGCAGTGATGCATAATTCAGGAATGTTAACCATCAACTTCAGGGATACTCCATTGATCTTTTTTATGTATTTTTATTTAGGAAGTCTGCTTCTAGGGAATATATTTTCTCCTTCCTAAACACTGCATAGGCATAGTCTTGGAATGAAACTCTTAAATCTCTATTTGTGTTATAGATTTTCTCTGACTATTATGTGTTTTCTCTGTCTATTATGTGTTTATATTAACTCTTTTTAAATTAAGTGTCCAAGTTCATTTCAGGCAAAAGCATCCCACATTTTATAACACTAATTATGTCTCACCTATCTTCTTTTTAAATGAGTCATTGCCGTATTACCAGATTGCTTACCAGAGGTAAATTTTTCCCTTTTATGACTGATAGATTAGAAAGACGGGAGAAGTCCAGTTTGGAGGGTCTTGTGATGCTCTAAATACATCAGAATTCTTCACTGTGAATAAAGATTTGTGTTTTGTACCCATTCTTTCTAAACCTGAGTAGAACTGTCTTTTTAACATAGTGTTTTTAACTAATGTAGCTTCGACTTTTAACTCATTTCTTAGTTTAACAACACTTTTTTTTTGTTTTTATATGCTGAGTTCTTTTTCCTTAAAATTACTGTTTCTTTAAAAAGGAGAGTAATAATGTAACAGCAGGGATGATTTTCTTGTCATTTTCAAAGGGAAGAAACAGGAGGGGGAAGAAGGAGAGAAGTTTCCAGCCTGAATAACTAAGTTTCCCATGGTTGATAGTTTTAGAGAAAGTATGAGTGACAGCTCACAGAGAAATGCATCACAAGGCTGTTCATTAGCAGGAGTTTTGGAGAAGCAAAGAAATGCAATCTCTCCATTAAAAGTTGTATGTTCCTCCTCTGATACAAGGGGGGGAAAACACAGAAGTTTAACCTTAGTTTTTCTTTTCTGAGAGAATAGCGATTTATCCATTTTACAGGTACAATCCAATTTTATTTGTTTTGAATGTCTTAAAAATTTGTATCCAAAGCAGAGAAATTCAATCTAATATTTATAGAATGTTAGGAAAAAATTGGTGAAATTCTGACTGTTTTTGATAACATCTGTTTTGGAAGGCAATATAGAGGTCAGCTTATGTTTGTGTATATTTGTATACATGTTTAAATTTTAGGGTTTATTTTCCATTTCATTTATCCTAACTGAAGTTAAAACTGGAAGTTTGTTTTATTAGCATTTTCTCAATCTTCTGAGTTTATGTAGAAGTAGTTTCACTCCAACATTTACTATTTTGATGGTGTGTAATAAAATTGTATGAATGTGGAATGATTTGGTGTGCTTGTGTTGCTGCACATATTCCCAACTTCCTCTTTAAAGATTTTGGGACATTAGGATTTATTGGAAACTTCACATGTTACAACCAGGGAATCATAATTATCACCATTCTGTAAAGTTCCAGGCTAAGGAATACCGCGTCACAAGTTTTCTGTGGTAGTCACATTATACGGTTCAAGAGAGAGGAGCTGTTACACTGTTTTCTTGAAGCTTGTTGCTCTGCTTTTGTCACAGGGATTCTTGTGTTTGCTAGAAGCTATGTTTCTCCTTGAAAAAAAAAAAAAAATCAGGGCTCTTGATGCTAATCTGCTTCAGGGTGGGGAAACTTCCCAAAATGAAAATTCAACAGTGAAAAAGCAAAAGGCAGTACCTATATGCTAATTTGCTGGACTTCTATTTTAATCACTTCTTTGAACCAGAACAATCAGTAGGGCAGATGGTGATGAGTTCAACACAGTTGGTTCTGATGTGCCTATATTTGCCATAGCTTCTTCATCATTCACTTGGTATCTTGTCTTGCATTTTCAAGCAAAAGAAAATCCCCAAATACAGTTTTAACTACTTGACTCAATGGTGTAACACAAGGACATAAANTAACATTCTTCTCATAAAGGAGGGTGGCATAAAAGACAAGCAAACAACGTTTTACTGTGACATGTAGATTAAAAATCCTCCATGTCCTCTGCAGGCTATGTTTTAAATAGTATTAATGATAAAATATATTAGAAAATACACTGAATGTATATCCCAAAATTTTAAAATGTACCAGTGGCATCAAAATGTCTAATGAACTCTTGTCTTTGAAAGATTCTGTTCCAGAACTGTTCCGGGTGTTGTTGTTGTTT
>VXAA01006843.1:58870-69824 GCA_013399115.1 Anseranas semipalmata | reverse complement strand
CCCGCAATTTTGTATTTTGTCTTCCTCCTCCCAGATGGTGAAGGGGAAGGGGAAGTGGGGGTTGTGGTCACTGCTTCCTTTTTTAGGAAAGCGAAAAAAGTTTTTTTTAGAAAAAAAAACTTTTACCTATCTCAAACACGTGCGCAGCCCTCAGGGTACAGTCCCAGACTGGACCGCTCCTGCATGGGCACCTCTCCATGCCAGCTCCTTCATGAGCTCTCCATGGACTGCAGACCCCTTCAGGCCAGATCCATCTGTGTGGGGGTCCTCCACTGGCTGTGGATCTTCTCCACTGTGGGCTGCAGGTGGATGGCCTGCTCCACCATGGGCCTCTTCACGGGCCGCAGGGGAATTTCTGCTGCGGCGCCTGGAGTCCCTCCTGCCCTCCTTCTGCACTGACCTGGGTGCCTGCAGGGCTGTTTTGCATTTTCTCTCTCCTCTCTTACAGCTGCTGCACAGCATTTTTTACCCTTTCTTAAAAAGGGTAAAAGAGGTGCCACCAGCATTGCTGATTTGCTCAGCTTTGGCCAACAGTGGGTCTCTTTTGGAACCTGAAACCTCTAGAACCAGCTCTGTCTGACACTGGGGGCAGCCCAGTGCCCCATAAATGCACTATAAATAAATAAAAAACAAACAAACAAACCAAGAAACAAAACAAAACAAAACAAAAAATCATGAGCCAGTGAGTAAAGGGATGGGAATCAGGAAGATAATATTGAAAAACTGTAGCTTGCAACAGAGGGAATTATCAAAACCCATGACACAGGCCAGAAGTAAATTTTACAGTTATATTGAATTACACTGAAGATTCTCAGGATCTGAAAGTGAGAGATGACATTTCAAAGTGTAAAAGTACATAAACAAATCAGATCTGTCATGTTAGTTTAATTTAAAGACTTTCAACTTTAAAAATGTTTGTTATTAAATGTACTTCTTTTCTAAAATATGCAGAATAATATTATCTAAGTGTTTGTAGTTTTGTTTGTATTTTTATTTTCTTCTTTATTTCAGCATTATCATAATTATACTGAACCAGGCATAAATATTTCTTTATATATTTATATATTTACATGTGTAAAATAAAAAATAGAAATCATTTTGCCAGAGCCATTTATATGGCATACATAATGGTGAATATCTATATGGTGTTAACTATATATTGAAATCACATTTTTCTGTCATTAAATATAGAAATGACAAGGAAATAATTTTCACTTATATTTTATATTCTGTGTTGTAGAATGGGCTCATTTCACAGTTTAATGTAGCATAATGTTGCTTATTTGTTTGTTGTTTTCTTTTTTTCTGTGTAAGAGGTGAGCAGTGAAAGAAGGCATAATTATCTTTTGTCAAACCCGTCCAAGATAGGTCCAAGCAGGAATCTAAAATCCCACCTAAGATTTAAAAAGGGTGAGTTTCAGTAAAAAAGGGTTGGATACCACAGCTTTTATTGAATTCAGATAACTGAAAGTTTTGCTTAATCTGTTTTTTTTTTTTTTCACTCAATATGAGGAGGAGAATCCAGTGAGGTGAATAATTCATAACTAATAATTTATTCAATGAATGTTTGCATTTTCTGCTTGAGAATTGTCAGTCAGCAGAGTGTGATTTATATAATGAATTTACTATTTGCAAATTATTTGTAGAATAGTTTGTGATTTTTATTCAGCTTGCTACAGTATTCAGGAACTTTTCCTGGGCAGTTTTCAGTGCTTGCACAGATCACAACAATATGTTTCAATTCCTCAGCTAAGTAACCATAAGTGTTAAGATCAGGGCTTCCCATGTAAAAAAATCAGAACAGTGAATTTGAAATTAGTTTTCCAGAAGAATTCCATTGCAATTTCATGACATTGTGGTGAATACATTTACAGTACCCAAAGAAATGGAAAAATGGGGGTAGGGAAAACAAACAAGGTATAAAAATATTTGAAACAATTTCTTTTAAAAAATGTCATGAATGATCAGTTTTAACATCTACACTGTTCTAGAGAAAATTAACTCCAAGCATCTCAGTACTGTTAATCTTCTCGATGTTTCTAGTAACCAATTTCTTGCTCTTCCTCTCTAGATCCTCAGCAGCTGTTTATCTTTTGTAATTGACAGAAGCAGCACACTGAATTATATTTTCAAAGCTCTTTCATTAAGTAGTAAAATATAAAATTACACAAATCATGACTTTTTTGCCTTCCTTGCAATTGAAATAATATTTTGGAGCATGTACACACATACACCCATAAACAGAGTAAAAAACTGATGGATACAGATTCTAATTTTTCTAGTTTTTGCATAGAAATAAATCTTATATATCTCTGTAATTGAGAGAAATATGGATAGACTGATGTCACTCAGTGTTTCACTTGTTGTTTGCATGGGGAAGAAGTTTAAAAAGTATGCAGATGGAACTCAAAGAGAAGTTTAAAAAGTATGCAGATGGAACTCAAAGAGAAACAGTTGAATGGAGAAATACTAGGGGAGGCAGGAAGAAGCAGAAGAAACCAAAGGAAAAGAGTAGTCTAGCTTGGGGTAAAAGGAGCTTGAATGAAAAATAAATAAAATAAATAAATAAAAATAAAAATGCAGTAGGAAGAAAATCAGAGATAGAGGAAGCTTGGAAGGAAAAATAAATGAATGTGTCTATTGTGGAGAAGATTCTGTGAAACTGGTTGCATGAATAATCTTCCATTTATGCTGATGACATTATGATATTTATCTAAAACACTAACATTTCAGAACATTATTTTTAACAGCTTTTGGATTTTCTGTACGCACTTATGTTTAAAATGCACCAGACTCTATATTTAGACCCTTAAATGGCAACCTAATAAGGCTAATTTAACAGTCACAATGATTAATGCTCTGTGTAAAATAAGTTATGGTAGGTGAAGAGATGAATGCATGCATCAAGGTTAACCTGTCCCAGAATATTTAGTATGAGGAATAAGGAAAAAAAAAAAAAAAAAGATTGAAACATTTGCAAATAGAGCAATAAATCTAATCTAAATAAAATCTAGATAAAAGGTATGGGTAAACATAAAAGAAATTATTAGTACCATAACAGGTAAAATATATATTGTGACTTCATACATTATGGCAATTCATATGTGGAAAAAAATGTTACATTCACAAAACAAAAGAAACCATATTAAGCTAAGATCTGGAACATGTCTTGAAAATATACATGTACAGTAATATATCGAAGTGAATGTTCTACTAGAATTAGAAGTTCAGAGGTTAATGTATGTTTTGGTACTACAGTTATTAGATTGGTTAGGTGAACAAGAGCTTTGGGAACCACATTTTAATGTGTTAGGATAAGTTATTGTTTTAAAAGCTACTGCCAATGTAAACTATTAACTTAGCATTCCAGTTGGATTCTGGGGCTGGTCTTCAACAGAACTGTTTTTCTGACAGTTACCTGCAGCACCATGGTCATCTTAAGAGAAAGCAATAGAAAAACAATTACAATTGGATGTATCTGGGGAATATAAGGGAAACAGCAAGTAGCCAATTCATTGGTTCTGTCTTTCTCTTTCTCGGTTAGTGAGTTTCTGCTACAAAAGTCTGAGCATGAGTCTGGGTTTCTAATATGCACAAATCCTGGGAAAGGCAGTGAACCAGTACTTGTAGAGCTGGGCGTGGATGTAGCCAGACTGGGCACTGAAAGGGTACTTGGACTCATCGACCTACACCAGGCAGATCATGTCCTTCTTGGCCTGCAGCAGGTGGTGCATGAAGCTGGTGAACCAGGGGCTGCTTACAGTGGTGCAACAGGGACGCGAACCACATCTGCCAGTCGAGGCGGGGCTGGTACGGTTGAGTTGTTTTTATAAATATCAATAGTAGTTTTCTTTTCTTTGATTTCTTTGACCTCTGATTACCTCTAATCTAAACAGCAGATGAGGGCACAGTATTTTCTGTGAAAATCAATCACTGTGATAGACGATGAATACATACTTTTCCAATTGGTTAACCCAAAGACAATAAAATTATAAGAATCGCTTTATGGAAAATATTCTGGGAAGTATTAATTATAACTAGAAAAAAAAAAAATCTGGCTCTTTGCCTCTCAGGTGCTAGCTGTTTTAGACTGACATTGACTATGACATTCTTACACTAATAAGTTTTTGCTTGAATAGATATTTGTATCCAAAAATGACTTATGATAGGAAAAAATGTGCTATGGATGGGAAAGATTGTCCTTGTTTTCTGCAACAGACATTTTTGTGGAGGTTCCAGATCACTTGAATAAATCAAGCTGTATCTCAAGAAAATAGTTAATCTTCAAACAGAATGGAATGTATTTAGTTTGTTCAAGGACTGCTAAGCTAGTAAATAGTATTAGACCACATTCAGCTTCTTTATTGTTTACCCCAGTCACTTTTTCAGATAGAAAAAATACTTACTGCAATGGACTTCAGATCTCATTTAAAACCTATTAAAAAAAATTAAAAATATGTCAAAAATATCTCATTTAAAAGCTCTATTATGCATGGATTTGTTTCATGCCTATTATAATCCCCAGGGTTTAAAACTAACCAAAGAGAAAGTCATATATTTTTGTAAATACTTTGGTCATTGAACTTCAGAGAAAACCTCAAATTTATTTTTATACATTCACAATATACAGTACACACATTCCTAAACGTGACATTGTGATGTTCCTGTCATTGTAATAGTGTAATATCTTTCAGCATATTCATATTTGTACAGTCCTCACATTTCCTTTTTTAGCCACTTTAAATTCCTTTAGAAAACTTTCTAAACACTGAAATTATAAAAATTAAATACAAAAAGATTCAATGGTATCTTGTTTCAAAACCACCTGAATTCTGCAGTTAAACCTGTTGTATTTCAAAGAGTGTCTGATAACAAACGTCATTCTGGAGGACTGTGTCATTGCTTTGGCAAGAAGCTACTGGTTATTATCTTGATGACTGAAAATTACTGTTTGTTGACTAGTGCCTGGCAATTACTGTTCTTGTCTACAGTTGTTTCTTTTAAAGTAAGAATACAGCAGCTTTCTTTCAAATGATCTGCAGTGTTTACCACAGGGCATTTCTGGGTCTTGCCCCCATAGTCATCCAGACCACAATAACTAAAGTTTTATTTCTGAAAGGAAAACAATGGTGGTAGGTATTATGTCCTCTTGTACTGCATTGCTTTCACAGAGATTCATAACTGGGCTCCTAGAAGAACAGTGATAGGTGTATACTTATACTTGAAGTTAGGATGTTGCTGACTTGCTTGAACTTGGGGGCTCTGAAGTACTTAGATCTCCAGATTCCCATTTCTACTTTTAGGAATCTTATTTTGTCTGTAGTATTTCAGATATTTCAAGCAAATCTTTGTCTGTTTCTTCTCTTAGTCTGGATGTGTATTTCCATAAAACACATACCATGATTAAAATTCTTGTTTTATTACATGACTGGTTGACAGTTTTCAGTTTGAATAGCAATTGCTATGCATTACTAGTGTTTTATAGTTCTGTTACAGCTTCTGTTACTCTCCCTCTTGCTTCTTGTTGTAATTCTATATCTGATTTTTTGCTCCAGTTCATGTACCAGGCTGTTGAGGAAGTAAAATATGCCATTAAGTTTGTGTAGTCATTCTGTTCCACAAATACAGAAGTCTCTGTTATTTCTGGCGCTCTATGATCTATGACAGGATAGGTAATTATCACCTTGCTATATGATCCTGCAAAAGCTGTTTGGTTTGTAATAGCACACTGAACTTTGAACCTGAACCTAAGCATTCATCAGAAACCTAGATAAACTCTACCTTCCCATTTGCCTATGTAGTTAAGGTTCTTCAGAGTGCTTAGGAATTAATTTCTAAACACCATTAAGCTTTTGGAAGCCTAAAGTTTTTCAAGTATATTTCTTAAAGGGCAAATATAGTCCAACTGTAGAGTCAATCTCTTGTCTCTAAGACAGAGTTAATAATTTTCTGTTGATTTTTGAAGTAAAGTAACCATATAATTCTCAGTATGAAATGTCTTATTTTATCAACATCACTTTCAATTGATATTATCCTGACAAGTGCCTTGATAAAATATTTACAGCGTATATTTCTTACTTGTCTTAGATTCCATTTAATCATCATATCTTCATAATCCAGCAACTTTGTGTCTTACTGATACCATAGAATTTATTAAAATTTGACCAGTTTATGTGTAATACATTTTTCATTCATTTTTGACAAAACATATCATGTAAGAACAAACAAATATAATAACCTATATATCAATACTATGTAGTTTCTTATTGCCATATTTCTTATTGCCATATTTTAGGACTTTTCTGTAAATGGAAGTGAGTCATAATCTTCACTGTGCAAGTATGTAATTCTTAGCAGGATGCATTTCTGTGCTGAATAAAGAATTGGTTTTCCTCTGGTAGGCCAGTGTTCATTCTATTTAAATTTACATTTTCTATTGCCAGAGAGTGGCAGTTTCTACTACTTCCTTTAAAGGTCATAGGTAAGTAGATTTAATATCAGATTTATTGCATATTTCATCCCTTGTAAAAGACTTGCTAGATTTAAAGTGTGAAATTGATATTTCAGTGTGTTTTAAGTATAGATCTAGCAATTATAGCAGCCCTACTCATCTTATATGCAGAATCACACAGAATCACAGAATTGTTGAAATTGGAAGGGACCTCTAGAGATCATCTAGTCCACCCCCCCTGCTCAAGCAGGGTCACCTAGAGCATGTTACACAGGATCACATCCAGGCGGGTTTCGAATATCTCCAGAGAAGGAGACTCCACAACCTCTCTGGGCGACCTGTTCCGGTGCTCTGTCACCCTAACCATAAAGAAGTGCTTCCTCATACGGCGATGAAACCTCCTGTGCACCAATTTATACCCATTACCCCTTGACCTATCACTGGCCACCACTGAGAAGAGTTTAGCCCCATCCTCTTTACATTGTCCCCTCAGGTATTTGTAGAGGTTGACAAGATCCCCTATCAATCTCCTCTTCTCTAGGCTAAACAGGCCCAGCTCGCTTGGTCATTCCTCATAAGACAAATGCTCCAATCCCTTAATCATCTTCATGGCTCTGTGCTGGACCCTCTCCAGAAGTTCCAAGTCCCTCTTGTACTGGGGAGCGCAGAACTGCACACAGTATTCTAGGTGTGGCCTCACCAGGGCTGAGCAGAGGGGGAGGATCACCTCTCTCGACCTGCTGGCAACACTCCTCCTGATGCAGGCTATGATCCCATTGGCCTTCTTGGCCACAAGGGCACACTGCTGGCTCATGGTTAACCTGCTGTCCACCACGACCCACAGGTCCTTCTCCGCAGAGCTGCTCTCCAACAGGTCAGCCCCCAACCTGTACTGGTGCCTGGGGTTGTTCTTCCCCAGGTGCAGGACCCTGCATTTGCCTTTGTTGAACAAAGCATTGGTGGTTCCTCTCCACCCAATGCTTCAGCTTGTTCGGGTCCCTCTGAATGGCCGCACAGGCCTCTAGTGTGTCAGCCACTCCGCCAAGCTTTGTATCATCTGCAAACTTGCTGAGGGTGCACTCTGTCCCTTCGACTAGGTCATTGATGAATAAGTTGAACAGGACTGGACCTAGTACTGACCCCTGAGGGACACCACTAGCCACAGGCCTCCAACTAGACCCGGCACCATTGAACACAACCCTCTGAGTTCTGCCATCTAGCCAGTTCTCGATCCACCCCACGGTCCACTCCTGGATCACACACTTCCAGAGCTTGCCCAGGAGGATATTATGGGAGACAGTGTTGAAAGCCTTGCTGAAGTCAAGGTAGACGATATCCACTGCTCTCCTCTCATCCATCCAGCCAGTCATCTCGTCGTAGAAGTCTATCTAGTTGGTTAAACATGACTTCCCTATGGTGAATCCATGTTGACTGCTCCTGATCACCTTCTTTTCCTCCACGTGCTTAGAGATGACCTCCAGGATGAGCTGTTCCATCACTTTTCCAGGGATGGAGGTGAGGCTGACTGGCCTGTAGTTTCCTGGGTCTTTCTTCTTGCCCTTCTTGAAGACTGGAGTAATGTTGGCTTTCTTCCAGTCCTCAGGCACCTCCCCATACAGAAAGCAGAAGAGAGTAAAATACCTAGTAAAATTTTCTGTAAGACCAGTTCTTTATTTTGAAAATTCAGTGAAAATCTTTTTCTTTCCCACTTCTTAAATTGCCTAACTTTTGAAGGTCACTAACCCTAAATAAGGTACCACTGACTTTTTCAAAGACCTTAGATCCTTCTGGTTGACAGTTAAAATAAAAGATCAGTGCAGAGAAGAGCCTTAAAATGTAAATAGCCAAAAGCTAGAGAGATCAGAAAACAAAAAGCAGAAAGCAGGTGAGTTTATTTATGAACTTGGGAAGGGTTTTTTCATTTTTTTTTCTTTTTTTCCTTGAGTGTGGACAAGAGAAGGATGCAAACAACAAAGACAGTACCACGTTGAAGATGTTCACTTTCTTTGGAAAAGGAAATGACTGCACTAATATCTATTCTAGTCTTTCTAGTTAACTAATTCTACTTATGAGAATGTTGAGAATATGTTTTGTGATCTGATCACACAGAGAGTACAAAGTAATCTGCTTAATCTTGAGTCTGGAGTGACTTGTATGTGGCTTAATATCTCAAACACTTTAAAAGAAAACTGTAGTCCTGCATGTTCTGAAGAGGTAACATTAATTTTGTAGCAGAATGCTGTCTGTGAGCACAAGAAAACCTCTTTTAATATAAGCAAAACATAATAGTCTCTTCTTTCTGTTCACTTTTGTAAGTGAATCCTGGCCCTTGGAAGAAAGAAAGAAAAAAAAGTCTATCCAGTTCAATGAGCTATGTCATATTAGAAAAACGAAAGATCTGTGCACTGTCAAATGTGTCTAATTACTGAGAAAACAGAAAAACTGCCAATGTGCAAAACAACATTCAGACAAGCATATTCAAAACAAAGGGTCTGCCTTGAAGATTATCAGATCAAGAGAAAGAGTTATTTTACCGAGGAAAAGATCTTTTACTCCATATTAGGAAATATTCAAGGCAGCCACTCATTTATTCTTTTACACATTTTTGAAGCTTTAAGTAGTTCTCATCAGTTAGCTGAGTCCCAAATGAAGATGAATCATCCCTCTATGAGAAAAATTTGTTAAAGTAAAACTAAAATCTGATTTTTTGTTCAAAATTATTTTTGTTCAATATTGGAAATTTCATAGCAAGTTTGTAAGTGTATTAATTAAAAAAAAAAAAAATGCATGTCCAGGATTACTGCAATAATAAATGTTTAAATTCAGTGTTTTGCAGATCAGAGAGAATTCCAAATGCACTGATATAACTACAAGTAAAAATGGTGTAAATTAACCTAACTCCAGTGAATTCAGGCAGTATTAATTATTTTCCAATTTTTAATCAATGGAAATTGAAAAATAATGGATAAGTTTTTGTTAGCTTTTGTGGGTGAATTCAATTATTTAGCTGATTATTTTTCCACAACAAATATATCAGCCTTGGAACTGCTAGTTGTAACACCTGTGTTTGTCACTTTTTGGATCAATTCAACATCTTTGTTCAAACACATGCTATATTAATGTTTCAAAGAACTGTACCTTTCAAAACTTAAAATGTAGTATTCAACTCCAATCAGAAATATTCAGGTTTATCATCCAGTTTGCAATTAGAAGAAAGTGTTGGAATCCTGAAGTCAGTGGTAAGCAGAAGTAATTAGGTATTAACATTGCACATATCTTTAGGAATCCTTAGATATTGTTGACTGTGTTTTAACACATTTTTGGCCTTAGTGTCTGTTGCTAATATATTGGGTGAAGAGAGTAATAAAGTCAAAAGGAGAAATGTAAAAGAAGAGATGAAGGCATAGTTGACTCCTACACCCATGAAATTCAATGGAAATTATGGTCAGGTTTCACCCTAGGAAGAAATACAGAAGCTTGCTTTGAGACATGAGAGTGGATGAAAATTTTCTGAACTTCTCACTGTTTTCTTTGCCTATCTGTGGAAAGAAAAGCCTCATCTTTCTGAGCGAATTGCCAAAGCATGCACAAGCCACCTAGTTACATTTGTTAGTGATCTTAACCACTAACAAGTCCACACACCAGTAACTTAAGGAAATTCATCCAGTGCAAAATTTTGTCAAGATTTTGTGGGCTGATGTGTGGGATATTAAAGTACTCACTTTATAAAGGAATATGCCTTTTTTTCTCTCCTTTTCTTTTTCTTTTTTTCTTTCCTTTTTTTTTCTTTTTTTTCTTTTTTTTCCCCCAGTTTAAGACCATGATAAGCTATCTCAAATCAATGAGATTTTAAAATGAGAGACACAAAGACAGACTTTATTTGCTGCAGGAAAAAAGACTGAGACTTAAAGCAGATATATTTTCCTGAATTTTCACTTAGCAAAGTCAAATTGAGTGGTGGGTATATTGCAGCATTCTTTAGGTTGCAAATGATACAGCTTGATTCCAGTTTATTTGGACTACAGCGTACTTAACTAGCACTGGACACATGTGACTTCTGTTTCTCCTTTTTTAAAGTTAAGGATATCTTTGAAAGGATTATAAACTTCATGAATGCTGACTATGAAAAAACTTGTGATCTTCCACATGAAAAGTCCTCCCTTTTCTAACTTTTCTTCTCCATTTTCATTGCAAACAAACAAACAAATTAAAAAATAAAAATAAAAAAAATGTGTAGTTCAAGAAGAAGGACTAGAGTAGCTTATAAGCAAAACACTGAGTCTTGGAGCAGAAAGAATGAAACAGCGTTCAGTAACAGTAGAGAGCTCATTGTTTGGAAGAACATCAGGGCTTCCATTTCTTACCTGGAAGGTGCCTGGGAGCTACCAACATGTTTCTGAAAAAAAGGAAATAGAGATCATATGTGTGTGAGGTGTTTTTGAATGGAAACAAAAGCCCTCTCCTCTCCTCTCCTCTCCTCTCCTCTCCTCTCCTCTCCTCTCC
>VXAA01006843.1:23897-41144 GCA_013399115.1 Anseranas semipalmata | reverse complement strand
TTCCCCCTTATTCTCCACTGATAAATTTCTCTCTGAAATAGAGAAAAGAAAATTTTGCAACAAATTCTGTAATCAGTAACTTAACCAGTTATCAAGTTTCATTACAAAAAATAAAATTCAAACAAATTTCCTATAAGATATTTTTTAGAATGGTGAATTTTGGTACTCTTTCACAGACTCTTTGAGTCTTGTTTTTTCTAGGTAATCTTTCACACTCTTTTTTGTATCTGTATTTTGTTTGAATCTAGCCAACAACAACATAAAAACAAGACAAAACAAAACAAAGCAACATACATATATATATATATAAATTGCAATATATATAACATTATATTTTATGTGATATATAATATTATGTAATGTATGCTTATATATTAAATAATACATAGTATTTTAATACATAATATATATTATATAATATAATTTATGCTTATATATATTACATAATATGTACAAGACACTAGTCTTGTATAGACAAGTTAGATGAAGAACACAAAGATCAGGTGAAGACAAGATCTTGCAAAATGTTATTAGGATCTAGAAGCAGTTTCATATCATATATACATATTTCATGTTGATTAGGTTCCTAGTTCATTTGCATAAGTTAAAAATGTCACCTGACATTGTTAGTATGATATTATGCTGATCTGTGAGCTTTCAGTTCTGAAGGTAAAATCCAAACAACTAAGCAAAAAGGATAGCTTTTGGCTGTTACCTATTGTTGTTTTTGTGTCTTCAGCTAAGCCATCACAAATAATTGCACAAATTTTTGCAGGTGTTCTTTTGTGAACACCTGAAGTAATGCCAAATCTGTCTCCAAACTAGCTAACATTTAGCTAACACAGTTGGACTTGATGATCTTGAAGGTCTTTTCCAACCTAAATAATCCTATGATTCCTATGATTCTTCAAAGATGCGAAACGCTTTGGATGTAGTGAATCTGGTAGATATTTATAAGATACTTACTTTGCTGTAAATTGTGTGAGCTGGTTCAGTCATTTATATTTTCTCAGCAAACAGGTACAGAATGTAATTTCAAACCCTGAATACCTAGACTATTGATTTTTGGGTGGTAAAACAAACCTAAAAAAGTATGAGAAAAATTGTCAGTAGTTCAATATATTTTATATTTTTTTATTATTTTTTACATAAATTTGCATTTAAAATCTTAAACTTACTTAGATAAGACAGTTTATTAATTGCATATATGCTATACATGTAATTATACAGAGATTTTTTTTCTCTTCTTATACACACTATTTGGGAATTGGAGGTCATAAATTCCAAGTAATTGGGCGGCTAACTCATTTTTATTTCCAGGAGGCTGACAGAAAATATGTGATCCTCACAGTATTGCCCAGGCTGTTTAGCTTGTAACAGACATATAATCAGCATAATAACATCTATTTCTTTTTTAAAACCTGTATATGATTATTCAGATAATGTGACATCTATAGTTTATCTACCTTCAAATAGATTTGCTGTAACATAAAGCTAAATTACTTTCTAAACCTCCTATCTACTTAATTTGATAACTGGACCATCAGCACTTAAGGTGGTGCCTCATGTAAGTGACTTCATCAACAGGTGAAGTACATTGCATCTTGGGAAAAACAAACCATTAATAAAATGACATAATCTCAAATAACATGTAATTATGCACGCTATTTTTCTCATTTCTTTTCTAACCTACTTTAAAGGACAGTAAAAAGAAAGAAGGTCCAGACTGGATATTAAGAAAAATGTCTTTACTGGGACAGTGGTCAAACACTGGAAAAATTTCCTACTAAGGTGATTGATACCTGTGGGAGGCAGCATGACCCATGGCTGAAATGCAGAGTACATTTATTTTCGTTACCTTGCCAACAAGGTGAAGCAATGCCTTGGCAGAGGAACACAGGCAAGGCCACAGGCACCACTGAGCTTGGTCCATGCTAGAGGATTGCCAACTTGTCTGTTCATGTTCAAAATCATGGGTTCAAGGCATAGTTTACCACCTGATCTTCACTGTGCTTTGATCTTCTCTGTACCAAAGTAGGGAGCTCAAACATGTCCAGTAGGGCATCTCCAAGTGTACCAAATGCCTGTGTTATCTATATACAGATGTTCTATTTGTTGAACACACAAAGGATAAACAGTAATAGGCGTGATATATGTTTTTTCCTACATTACTACTCTCAAAGCTTTACATATTCCCAGCTGCAAGGTCACTTGAGTGTATTTACAATCATCCTTTCTAATATTCTGCTCTCAACCCATCCTTCTCTCTAATCTTCTGCTTTTAACCCATCTCTCCCAACAATGTCCCATGCCTGTCTGTGTTCAAGAGGCATTTGGTTATGCCCTTAATAATATGCTTTAACTTTTGCTTAGCCCTGAAGAGTTCAGGAAGTTGGACTAAATAACCTTTGTAGATCCCTTCCAACAGAACTGTTCTAAAAAGACATCTTTCCTGGAAATCTGTGATAGTTAGTATGACATATATTAAGCAGACACAGAAACAAACAAACAAACAAACAAGCAAGCAAAAAAACTAAAGTATCTTTGCAAAGTGATTCTGAATCTCTGTAGTAGCTCCTTTGTAGAAAGTTATAAGCTTATGTCAAAATACTCAAAGCATGGCTTAGCTCATAGAGATAACTTTAAAAGTCCTCAACTTATACTTAAAATTCTAACTAAATATAAATCCAAAGTACCGGGAGATCCCTGAGTAACCTTGTCTGACCTAATAGCTGACATTGCTTTGTGTGGGAGTTTGGACTGGATGACCTTTTCAACATGAATGAATCCAATGATCCAATGAAACTATTCTTTTGTGTGATTCCCGAAGTTTCTCATTTCAACTGCTATTCTTTTTCTTTTCCATCTCGTTACCATTCCATTTTGCAAAAGGGAAACAGAAAAATATTGGCATTATATGGAAACAAACAAAGCAAGTTAATATTTGATTTAATTGCAGTGGAAACAGGATGATTGTAACAATACATAAAATTTTGACCTCTCACAAAAATCTTATTCCTCTTCTACATTCTCAGTATTAACTAAGATACTTCTTAACCGTATAAACTACATCAAATATCATATAAACTACTAGATATAGTATTTTTCTTTAGACTACATTAACATTTGAGAAGATTCCATTTCCAACAATATAAATGATGAAACAATACATGTGTCTTCCTGTATCTTCAGCATTTTTTGTCTCTCTCTCTCTCTC
The DNA here is from genome assembly GCA_013399115.1 of Anseranas semipalmata. Lineage (NCBI taxonomy): Eukaryota > Metazoa > Chordata > Aves > Anseriformes > Anseranatidae > Anseranas > Anseranas semipalmata. Next base: position 37,927 of record VXAA01006843.1, on the reverse strand, counting down.
TCCTTTCTCTTACAAACCCGTCAGCTCAAAACTTTCACTTTGAAACCTGTATGTGTAGTTTTGGTCCTGATGCATGTTCCTGATTTTTTTTTTTCTTTTTTTAATTAGACCAAACAAGAGAATCACTGTTTGCGTAAGAGAAAAATCACATCCTTGTGCAAATGCAAGCATACCAAACTAAATGATGACTGAAAGCATCTCTTTACCACAAGCAGAAAAACTCCATAGTAGACCCAATTGGTTCTTGTATGTGATATAGCTGTTTTAAAACTCTGAAGTGGTCAGTGAAATTGTATTAATTTCTTTTGTCATATTTGTTAATTCTATAAGCATAAAATAATAATTAAAAAGTAACTCTCAGATTGAGATATGGCTTAGATTTTGGTCTGAAGGATTTCTAATCTCGTAACACTATATAACACCATAATGAAACAAAAAGAAAAAAAAAATCTGGTTTCATTCATTAATGTACCTATCAAAAAATACTACCCTTCCCACCTCAAAAAAATCCTTCCATATTAAATGACTATCTGCAAGCTACTACAGGACAAGAGCCTGAAGTTATAAACAGGTTATAAATATCAGCTCAATCATCAAAGCAAAGATGCAAATGGAGTTTTATAATTATTAAGAAACATGGGGACAAGACAGAAAACATCATTATCCCACTCTGTAACTATAAGTTTTGTTCATGTCATCAGTGCAGACCTGATCACCCATCTCTGAAAAGGTATAGAATAGAACTGGAAAAGATTCAGAGAATGATAATTTAAAAGATTAAAAAGGGGACAGCTAGCATGGGGAAAAAAAAAAAAAAAAAGGAAAAAGAAAAAAAAAAAAACAGGAAAAAAAAAAAAGAGGTCCGAACAAACTGGAATTCTTTGGCTTGGAAAAGAGAATATTGGTTATGGATGGAAAATAAATCTACAAGAACAGTGGCATGAAAAGAGGTCATTTATTGTCTCTAGTAGTGTTGGAATCATGTACCCTTCTCATGACTCAAGAAAACTCATCCCTTTAAGGATGTTTGTTCTGAGTGGGCTGCATACACCTGTCCTTTGAAGACTAAATGACAAAAACCTCTCACAATGTAACACACCTGACTGTTCCTCGTATATAACATAGTCAGATAAGAACTCAGTGTGATCATTATGTCCTTATATATCATTACTATATATCTTTATCGTAATGAAGATAACAATGGTCAGTTTCATCACCAAAATAAAAATATTTTATCTAAAAGGTCATTTATATTTTTCCATTAGAAAAAAAAAAAAAAATCTTACTAGTTCAAATAATTAGGAATGCTGACTATAACAAAATAAACATTCTCTGTTTGGTAACATTCTGAAAACCAGAAAATTTAACATGTTCTTATTTTCAATTGATTGTACTAAGAGTATATATTGTACTCTCATATTGTAAATGTTTTCTAGATACTGAGTTCTGGATGTTTGAATAATGGGTAATCACACTGTGATATTTTCCATGGCTCTTATCTGTTTTGACAATATTTATCATAATTTTACTATCATTTGTTTGAAGACAGCTCCATATTTGTATGGAGCATACATTACAGTTCAGTTAGCAACTGTTGGGAGGAGCTGAAATTACATTTGCATTCTACCCTATAATACTCATATTGCAATATATTTTTTGTTCATGAATATGGGGATTGTTATTCAAATATAATTCAAGTTGAAAATATCTTAAATTGAAAATAATTAACCTAGAGAATAAATTATTTCTGAAATATTGAAGAACTTGTGTGAAAAAAACTGTGCCAAGAAACTGTATTTAGTAAGACCAGAAGATTTAGTTTTGGAAAAAAAAAGAGTAGATATACTTTTGTTAGACCCAGATATCCAGTACAGTTATTATCTTCCTCTTACAAAAGAACAAAGATTTAGGGGGCAAAAAACCTCCACTACCAGAATTACTGTAGTGCAGTATCTAATATTTTGAATTATTGTGAACTTTCCGATCCTGTTTGTGATGGTGAGCCTTAGGAACACAGAACATTGCCTCTGGTGTTGTAGACAAGAGAAGCTGAAAACATTAAAGAAACCTTCAAGAATATCAGCAGAAGTCAGAGCAGCTTTTGTAAGAGTAGAAAATTTGCATGGTCTCAGGTGACTGACAATTGCAAAGCAATAATAGATAAATATATAAATAGATAAATAAATACTGTAAATAGTAAAAATACTCAACACAATAGTAATAACAAATAATACTTTTCTTGTTGAAGTTAAGAGAATCTCATCACAGCCATACTTCAGCTTTACCCCCAATGTTCTTATTGATAAGAAGTTCAGGAGTCCAACAATGTGTTTAAATTTTTGCATAATATGATTAAATCAAGTCAGTTAACCTCAAATTGTTAGAAAAACAGCTTTGATGTAGAGAAATAGATGTCCTTTGGGCATTGTAAATGAAAAAAAAAAAAAATAGTTGTGCACCCATTTACTGAATATTGACCTAGATCATATATGTTCATATATTTAAAATTACCAGGAACAATATGAAGCACGAACATCTGTACATAGGGCTGTATATTAGCTTCCATTTTTCATATTCACATTTTCAAAAAGCTCTCCATAGGTAACCTATTAAAAAGGATTTCTTAAAAATAAATAAATTAATTAATAAATTAAACACGTTTGCAATATATTACATTTTTTTCAATAATAAATTCTGATTTATTAGTTTGTTTATAGTGCACACTTTTTTCCCCTTTCAAAAAATCAACAAAAAATGTGCAGCTAGGAAACAGACTTTAAATAATTTAAAACAATTACAAATGTAATAGGAGAGATTGAAAGGAGAAAGAGAAAACAAAAACAAATCTCCAAAAGCCCAAACTAACGATATGAAAATATGAAGATGAGAAATAATTAAGACCAAATTCTAGTTTACTAGAGTGAAACAATAAGAAATAGCTATGTACTTAATTGGATTAAGTATCCATATCTAATTTCCTCACAAACAGATTTTATTTAAGGTGGGATTGAATGGTTTTTTAATCTTGCATTTTTTCCTCATCCTGGATAAAGCACATTGCAATTGTTCTAACTTTCATTATTGGTTTGTTACGGCACATTTTCCATATATCTTGCTCTTTCATTCAATGTGTTTTCCTNATCAATAGTATTATGAAAGGATATTCCAGCTGAGGAAAATGATCTCTTAGACATGTTAGAATACTAAACTTTCTGGATTTACAAAGTAGGATTTTACCATTTTTTCTCCCCTCTTTACACTCCAGAACCAAAGTACTTTTAAAGAAAGCTACAGTTTGTTCTGCTTTCTTTCACTGTGAGTTTACAACATTAATTTTCAGTCTTGTTCTGATCATCTATGGAAGGTCATTTATTTTATTTTTTTTTAAATTAGCAGAGGAGTTTTTAGTAGGTCTATTTCAGACAGTCTGAGGGAATGCCTGAGTTCTAACAGACTTTTGGCTATATGGTTTGCAATTGCATAATAGCCTGTATTTTTGCCCAAATTCATCTCTATTTTCTGTAGTAAGATTTGAGGGTCATTTTTGAAGGACAGTTTATTTGTGCAAAGCAAGTTTTTTGCTGGATATCTGTGTAGCTTGTAGGTCACATATTTACCTGGCATAAAAGGAGCAGGGTGGAAAGAAAGTTCATGTAATAGTGTGAAACACCTCTCTGTCAGCACAAGAGTGGAGATATTATAAGGACTGCAAAAAGAAACATGCAAAGAAGCTCCCTGAAGAGGTCTTCAAAAGAACAGTTGGCTATTATGATATGGTGTTTGGTCATGTGGAGACATGTAGTACCATCCAAGTTGACGATGTATTCATATGACCTGATCAACAGGGATCTCTCCATGAGAATCTCAAAACTTTGAGATTTGCTTTTGTGTTTGTACTACTCTGCTGAGCTTTCAGTTAATTTAACTGCTGAGCTGAAGCTGGATTTCAGTGTCTTGGGCCATAGTTGGAGGAAACTACATAAATCTCTACAATCGAATCAAGCTGTAGCTTTAGAGTAGTGCTTGTAGGTTTGTGTAAGTGATTACGAAAGTTATAATTGAAAAAAAAAAAAAAAGGAGAAAAACACAAACAACAACAACACTGTTATTGATGGTTCTGTTTTTGTTGTGGCCAATGTCTTCTGTCAGAGACCTGAAGTCAAACTAGGTAGAAGAATGATTTCTGAAAGAATTAAGATGATATTAATTATGCTGTAAAACCATGGAACAGTCATAAACAGAGCTGAATTTGAACAGAGATGCAATTACCGTCCTCAATCCAGCTAGTAAGAGGTAAAGATTCAGAAAATTACTTCAAAAAAAAAAAAAAAAGCTTCCAGGAGACTTTACAGCAGGCAGATAAAGAGCCTGATCAGATAAAGAGCCTGGAAAAAAAATAAAATAAACTACAAAACAGTAGCCTGCCTGGCCCTCTGGACTGCAACCTCAGGTGAGAGCAGCAGAAAAGCAAGAAACCTTGCTAAAACAGCAGAAATCTTGCTAAAGTTTTTAGCAAGATTCTCAGCATTCTGCACAATAACTGTAGGTGGGTTTTTTACTGGGTATTCCCAGACTTAGAACGAAGTGTACAGCAACTTGGACTGAGTGGTTAAAGGGTGCATGGGAGTCAGTTAGAAGATCCTTCACAGGGTAATGGATACTTTCTCTGATTTCCTATAAGTAACATCTATATACCTTCATCTCTTATTACTATTTCAATAATAAACTACATTATAATCATTTTTATGATATTCATCTCTTAAGCTTGTGTTGTGTTACTAACGTACATGCACAGATATGCACAGACAGGGACAGACTTCTGCTTCAGAATTTTCTCTTGAGATCTTTAGCAGCTAAAAGCTCTTAGAGCCACCTCAGACCTTAGGAAGCAAATGTCAGACATCTAAGTGGAGAGTAATTATTTTGGTGTACTGGCTACCAAGGTTACAGTATGGAAAGCAAAGCATATAAGTGTTGATCATGTTTTATTAAGTTTATTAGATTTTTTCTTCTTTCCCTAACTTATTACACACCCACATTTGTGAATTCAGCCTGAAGTATAAGTTTTTATTATTATTATTTATCACTACCAAATTAGCTAGTCATGCAGATAAAGTAAATGGCACAGCATATAATCTCACAGATAGCCCATGTTCAAAACTCAACTTTCATAACCTTTATGTATAAATAACAAATAAAATGCAGAATAAATAAGTCTACATTTGTGATTTGTGTTCATTTATAAGTTTCAGTTATCACAGATCCTAATTATGGTCCCACATTTTTTCTAGTGCTTCTGGCAGAACTGTTTTCTCCTCAGTTTCCTTTCAGTGTCCCCTATTGCTTTGTCAAGGTGAGTAAGATGTCTGTTTTACATTCCTGTGTGTGCTAAAAGCTGATCAGTACATACATCCAACTTCTATAATAGCCTTTCTTCTATAGGAGATGCTAATTTAAATCTCTGTCTTTACCTGCTGTTGAGGAGAGGAGAGGAGAGGAGAGGAGAGGAGAGGAGAGGAGACCAGGCAGGCAGCATGATCTGATAAGCTTTTTTAGATATGACAGGTGTCTGAAGGTCTTGGGTGTTCTCACTACTTATTCCTCTGGTAAGATTCCCCTTAGGATAAGACTTCACACAGACTTAATGACAACTATAACTTCAGAGATACTTAATAACAAACTGAGTCATTTTTCTGGATTTTCACTTCTGATTTTCAGTCAATAATATTTTAGAATAAATAAAGAAATATACTCGCAGAAACACACACACACACAAAGAAAACCTGGGTTTTAAGGTATGAAGCTTAAAATAACAAGTATTATAAAAGTGGTAGTTTACTATAACTGTTACATGAAGAAATGGCTTAATGCTGGGAAAATTCAACTTTGCAATAAATTCATATCTATCAATTTTTTTTAATGTAAATTTTTTTTATGTTTATACTGTTTCTTACTTTTTTTATTGTTATATTTTTGTGTTTATTTGTGTTAAAGACACTTAGCAAACAATGGATATTGTTTATAAACACATTTTTCAGTGACTTCCTACCATGTGGTATGAAAAAATCAATTCATACCAGGAGGTAAAAAAAAAAAAAGAATGAAAAATGTATGATGTTTAGTAACACTTTAAATAAAACATAAATGACATTTTCACTTTAGAAGTATTAGAAATCTTTTAATTACTCTATGTTTTATGAAGAAAATTTGAAATGATAGCTGAAGAACTATTTCTATATTCTGACAGATCTAAAAATATATGCAATTGATATCCTATTAAATTGTCATGTCCTTTTCCTGTATTTATTTTAACATCACTTCTGATTGCCGAGATGTTAATTTGCCAAGCAAAAGCAGTCTCCTTTTATAATCAACTTGATCATTGATTTATTCAGTAATGACAAAGGCTTTGAGGACATAACTATTTCTTAATCTGGAAAGATGTGCTTATTATAAAGATCAGACTACTGAAAGATGGATTCAGTTACTGTGCAGTTTAATCCAAAACTCAGAGGTTCTAAGTTAAAGGATGAAAATAAAAAATGGTGGAGAGGTAGAAGGTAGGAAGAGCTATATTGTAGCTGTTCCAGAGAACGAACTGACCATTTTTAAAAATAAATTGGATACAAAATGTTGGAAACATAGGTCTTGAGAATGTCTGAGTTGACTAACACTTCTAGCTGCTTTGAGTGGATCACTTTCTATCAGACTGACTACTTATTTTCATCTCTTTTGCTTCCTAGATTGTTGACCGACCCCTAATATTTGTAAGACACACTGACAAATTATTTGGATTTTTGTAAGATCTTTACCTTTACAGTATTCTAATTATTGAATTAGATTCTTGGACTATTTTCTTTAATTATTGTATTGCTATCTAGAAAGTTGTATTTGATTTTTGCACTTATGGTACTCAAAAGCAATCATTCTTGTTTATATTGCTGAATATAAATAAGAGTGGATATAAATAGAGTGGTCAGGCAATCGCTTTTTTGATCTTTCTCTTGATTTATTTAAACCTGGCAGGCTGCTAAGAACCAAACAGCTGCTCACTCAATCCCTTGCAGTGGGATGGGGGAGACAATTAGGGAAAAAGAAGTAAAACTTATGGGTTGAGATAAACACACTTTAATAGGAAAGAAAAAGGGAGAAAAAAAAAGAAAATGAAAAAAAGAAAAGAATACACAAAAGAAATTATGCACTGTGCAATTGATCACCACCAGCTGACTGATGCTCAGCTAGTCCATGAGCAATGGCAGCTTCCCCAGCCAACTCTCACCGTGTTTTATTGCTAAGCGTGACATTATGTGGTACAGAATATTCCCTTGACCAGTCTGGTTCAGCTGTCCTGATTGTGTCCCTTCCCAGGTTCTTGTGTACCTCCAGCTTCCTTGCGGGCAGGGCAGTATGAGAACCCAAAAGTCCTTGATTTAGTGCAAGTGCTGCTCAGAAACTAAAACATCGGCGTATTATTTTCCTCCTAAATCCAAAACACAGCACCACACCAGCCACTATGAAGAAAATTAACTCTATCCCAGGCAAAACCAGTAGAGGGTCTTCCTTGGGAAATCAAATGGAGTTTCTACTGTAGCATATATAGACTGAAATTCACTGATCAAAGGCAAGGAGTAAGCTGTCCTTTGCTGTAGTAATAAAAAGGTCTTCAGACTGAGTTCACTGTGGTCACATGACATTAATACTCTTATTTCTTTTTGCTCATGTGAATAAAATAAAATAAAATAAAATAATAAACCACTGTTTATTATTTATTAAATTCACTCTTCCTAGTAGTGAATTAAACTGTATGTGCCTAGTGTCAATTGAAAATGAAAGAGAAAACAGTTATCAGTAGAATTAGTTTTATCTGATGCAACCAGCATTTATGAAGTAGGTGAAGACTATTTATGCTAACACACATCTCTGCGATTTTGTTTCCCTTTCTCAAGTGAGGAACATTCTTTAAATAATCTGTGGGCTTTTTGTTGCTTTTGTTTTGTTTTATTTGTGTTTGTTTATTTGTTTGCTTCAATAATCTGTATAGGAGATATGGAAAAAACAAACAAACAAACAAAAACACGAAGAAGAACCTGCTACCAGAATTCAAGTTTAGATTTGCACCTGCATTTCTCCAAGTTCTCAAATAGGTAGATGTTAGTTTTAATGCATTTCAAAAGCATTTTAGGATGAGTTTATCTATTTACAAACATTGTTTTTCTAGGTATATGAAGCTGATTCTTCATTCCCTTGTGCCTTGCACTTAGTTTTTCCAGATGCACAGAGTAGGTAGCAAACTAGCAAACTAGAATTATTCGCTTGAGACAGCTTTATTTATACCCAGTCTAAAGCACTAGTGTGTACCAAAGCCAATTTAAAGATGTTACAATGTAAGCAAGATCCATTAGGTTGAAATATTACAAAAAGCCTAAGGCAGTAAAAATTAATCTATGTCACACACTTTCCTACACACCAATTCAGCTTTCTATACATCTAAAAATCTTCCAAAATTGCTATTAAAATTCACTGAAATTTAAATCTCTTGTGTCACAAAACACATAGTGAAAGGACTGTCATTCTTATTAACAAAATTCTTGTAGGAGAAAAAAATAAATTGTAAATTTCTATTTTCTCTATATATTTAGTTATTGCTTTGTCTTCCTTCCCAACAGAAAGACATGAGATGCCACCTATCCCCAGCTCTGTTTTAAATAATGGTTTAGGAGGAATTTCAGCTCACTGTGGAATGAGATAGTTTCTCTTAGAAAAACTGTTATCACTTGCTCTGTTTAGAATATCTACTTTAATGAAGGAAAAATCAATATCATGATTACACATTATGATTGAGCACAGAAATATTTAGCTGGACAGTTATGATCACACATGTACCTTTAGTCATTTAATCACAATTTCCAGTTTTGCAACACACAAATGACTCTGACTGTTTTTTATCCCCAAGTTTTGTCATAAATATTAGACATAAAAGATATTAAATATGCTGGAAATTATGATAATAGAAGCTGGCAACACTTGTACTTCAGCAGAGCTGTGTGGCTTTGATTTTGTCTCACAAACATGTTGCAGGCATGAAAGCCTCCCTCCAGGCATACCATGATGGGCAAATAAAAAGAGAATTTGTTGGTTCTTTCATTTAAGGTTGAAAATGGTTGAATGCCTAGGATTAAGTGCTTTGTAGTCTTTGCAATCTACACAAGCTCCCACCTATTAAAGACATTTTTCTCACCAGTCTGTATGTTAGCCTTAATGCTTACTGACACATGTAAACATAGAGATGCAATTAAATGCTTGGTATGATGACATAAACTGAGGAGATTAGCATGACAAGCTGTCAACACTATTACCATATATTAATTGTGCTGACTTCTATTGAAGAAGCAGATTCATGGTTATTCATGTCATATGGAATAAATGGAATTTATTCCCATTTACCCCATATAAGGTCTGATCCTGAACCAATAGAGTGCAAAACCCTTGAAAGACCCTTGAAATATTAAATTGAGTATTATATCTATCTTGTTGTAAGAATGAGAAATTCATATACTTAACATATTTCTACTCTGGGCTTCTTTCTGACTGCATTTCTGACTTACAATAACACCATTAACAAGATTTGAGTAACATTTGCAGGAATACTATAAAGCAAATACTTATATGCTTACCTTTGAGATAAATCAACACGAGCATAAGTTGTACTCATAAACAGTATGTCATTTGAGATGGCTGCATTCCGTATTTTTAAATTTAGGATGCAGCAGTTGGGTCAATTGAATTCAAAACATTATCAATTGTTGATGCAGTTTACCTATTTGTTTTTCTCTTTGCAGAGAAGATGAAGTAACATTTTCTGTAGAGGACACAGGATTAGTCTTTACTGAGAGTGATCTATTTTACCTTTTCTATAGAAAGTAATCTATCGGGATTATTGTTAATATCATACTGGTACCTTACATTCCTTCTGCTTTCTACCACATAGCCTACTACGAAGAAAGTTGGTAACCATCACGAATGTGTCTTCAGGCCAGAAAGCATATGTCATTAAGGTTATTTATTTTCCCTGTAGACAGTGGAGTTCATCAAACTTCTATCTGTAAAAAAACTCAATTTTAGGCAAAGAAACCAAGGCACATCTGGTAAAATTAGTGTGGTCAGCCCATATTATAGAATCATAGAATATCCCAAGTTGGAAGGGATGCATAAGGATCATCGAGTCCAAATCCTGGCTCCACTCAGGACTACCTAAAAATTAAACCATATGTCTAAACCAATGCTTCTTGAATTTCAGCAGGCTTGCTGTCATGACCACTTCCCTAGAGAGCTTGTTCCAATGCCCAGCCACCCTCTCAGTGAAGAAGCCTTTCTTCATGAATGAGACACAAACCTTAAAACAGGCAGGGATTCACATACTTTTGGTTTAAGTTTGGACTCCCTGCACACTGCTGTACAGACATTATAGATGATGCAGAAGACACTCTCTTCTGCTGTCATATGCTTTTGAAACTCTGAGTAGAAAAACAAACTCTTATTCTCCTTTACTTAAATAACCTGAGGTTTAAGGATTTAAACTCTTACTCTATTGAATTCACAAGACATTGGACAAAATAAACTCCCAACATTATTTTTCTTATAAGTATGCTATGCAAATAAACAAAGTATCCAAATTATATCAATTAGATTCTAATTATGTCTATTACAAAAAGAAGAGACTCTTTTATATTATTTCATTTTCCTTTTTATCCCCCCCCTTTTTTTTTTCTGTTTGTTTATTTATTCTATTTTGTTTTGTTTCCCTAGAATGAATGAGTAAAATTCTTCAAATTTGTTCTGATAAAATAGGCTACAGCAAAGGGATTCCTGGGAGGCCAAGTGACCTTTTCTTAAAATTTTATTCCACAGGTACAGATTTCTTTCTTTCAAAAATCTTTCTTGTTTTGTATAATTCAAATTTCTGCACCTCTTTTAAGCTGCTCTTCATTTCCATCTGGGTTCCAAATAGAATCACTACAAAACCATCTCATGTTGTTACCACCTTCAGTGTCAGTAGAAGATTTCTTATTAGTGCTAACAAATCAACACTCTGGATTACTTTAACTGCTTGTCTCCGATTCTGAAGGCAGAACTTTATTTTTCTTTTGTACGCTCATGAAGAGCTAAACTCCACCCTTGTGAATAGAATGTGACTTTGTTCCATGGTGTCTCTGTCTTTTATGTTTACATTGCAGGTGCATTTATGTACCATATTCAGTAAGTTGAACACACACACAAAAAAAAGAATATGTGCATAATCATTTTTCATAAGCATTTAATGAAAGCATTTTTATGCTTTCATAAAAGTGAAAGCACGGTCATCAGAGTGCCTGATCTTCTTGCATAGACATAGTAAGCCTGCTGAAGAAGTAAATCTATTTATTTATTTTTTAACATAACAACACTAGGGAAATGATCAGTTTTAGCCTTTTATTTTTATCTGAATTATAATTTCAATACCTGTATCAGGTATTATTAAGTATATCTCTGATTTCATTTTCCCTTTGCTTTCTGTAAAAGTCTTTTAAATCATCTTAAATAGTGCATTAAAGACTACTCAATGCAGATGTGTAATCACAGAATAAAAGTGCTCAGCTGACAGTTTGATTAACTGAAGAAAGGATAGTTAGAGAATGTCATCAGGAAACTTGAATTTTGGGGATTACTCTGTTGTTGATTCTGTTTTCAGTGTGCCTCCAACGTACGCTGACGTCTCCGGATAACCGAAACTCTGCTTTTGTATTACAGGATGATCTTAACAGGGAATATTTTCCACACTGGATTTAATTTTTCCTAGTCACCCATACCTACTGGTCAATGCAACCTTAATAAACATTTGCTGAATATTTCTGCTAAATCTACAGAATTAGTTAAAACATCCACAGATTTTAAGGTCTTTGAGCCTCCTTGTTTACAGTCTATCTGAAGAGCTTCACCTCCTCAGTGAGTGTCTCTGGGATTTTGTTTCATGGTATCTTTCAACAGAGTAAAGCAAACAACATGTCAGCTGTTTGCTTTTGAAAGGTTTTCTTTGAAAGCAGAATGATAAGCAATGTTTAAAAAGAAAAGTGATGATTTGCCACTAAGGTTTTCAGTGAGATATGTGAAATATTTTTCTAATGTGCAAGTTGTAGAAACATAGAAATATGCTTATCATTGAAGTTAACATGCTGTGTGATACATTATTGTGAGTCCATAATGATGAGTTATGGAAGAATTCATACACAGGTATTTCTCTAAAGTTAAGAACAAAGAGGTTTTGTATATGAAAAGCCAGAGAAATAAATTTAATAGGATGCCTGTTTATTGAACTGTTTTATTGCTTATGACCCCCAGGACATAAGAGCTACACAGCATTTGCCCTTCCATTTTTGTGTGGCATAGGTAATGAGGTTTCTTTTCTTTCTTTCTGGTCATTTAATTTTATTTTAGAGCAAAGTGTGAAATTGTATGCAAATGTTAAGACTCTGTGTGTGTGTGTGTGTTGCTTTGAGCAAACAGGACTCCCACATGCTGTTGTGACATTTCAGTAGACATATTATATATGTTTATATAATATATGTTAATATATTATAACTGTATTGCTATATTGCATCATAGCTATTTTAGCCTTATGGTACCTGAATTATCTTTATTTATAATTTCTTTCTGCTAACATCTGTGGTATGCTATGTGCAGCTGAAGTACAAGCATGAATCCTGATCCTTACCTAAATTTCTTATCATGAATAATAAACCAGCCCTACATATTTTAAAACTTGTAGCAATTACATATGTAATAAAGTTGAATAAACATATTAAATAGTTCACTGAATTTTGAAAACACTTCATAATGTTAATGGAGCTTGCTGTTTCTAAACACATAAACATCAAGTACCTTTAGTGAAAAAAAAAAAAAATCAAGAGTAGTGGTTAAACTTCACATTAATTTGAAAGTAGAAAGAGCAGTTACATTGTAGACAAGATTCAAAATTCAATCTTCACATATCTGACAGACTATTTCAAATAGATTTATAAAGAAAAAAATAAGTGAAAAGAAATTGTCATGGCATTTGCATTAAACACTACTTTAGTTGTTACCTTCAGGTACTATTACAACATCAGAATACAAACTCACAGACTCCAGTTCCATATTTTAAAAAATATGTGTATATTTGTTTCAGATAAAGAATTAGGTGATAACTGAAATTCTTCAGGGATAAAGATTATTTAGAATTCCAGTAATGCTATTATGAAATACATTCACCTTTTCAATTTCTAGGGAGTATGTGTGAGGCATGTATGCTTATATATTAATAAATAAAGCATAATTGTTTCATCGTGGTCATTAAATATTGGAAATTAATAAAGAGTTGTTGTGATTGTTTTTTTTTTAAGGGAGGGTCAGCAAATCTCAATGTTGTGCCCAGTTGTATTAATACAACGGCTCCCTCCAATGGTGACAAGCTGTTTCACATACAATTTATTGCTACATGAAGATGAATGAAACAAGAAATAAGGTAGCTGCTGAAAGAATACAAAAAGTGTAGTTGTCTGTGGCTGTTTGCATTAAGATATTTTAAATGCATAAACCATGGCATCTAGACAATGAAGTGTTTTTTAATTTCAAATCTACCATTTACCCTGCATGGCAGTAACAACAGGGANATATATATATATATATAGTTGCTGTTATATTTTATATGTAAAAGTCTTCCTTGTATATATTAATATGAAAGCAAACTCTTTCAAAGTTTGTTTTGGAAAAGAAAAGAACAACAGAAACACTGGAAAAAATTCTCTCTCCCTCATGCTTAGCGCATTCACAAATGTCATCTGTCACCTTTGATAAATTACCCAGTAAGTGCAGATAAATTACCCAGTAAGATGCATTTTCTTCAATGCATCCTTCTGTGGAGCTGTTCTCCTGTATAAAGATATGCTAATATTTGCAAACACACAGTGAAAGGCAAAAAAAAAAAAAAAAAAAAAAAAACAAGAAATAAGAGCACA
>VXAA01006843.1:169-10418 GCA_013399115.1 Anseranas semipalmata | reverse complement strand
GTGGCCCTGTTTCCACTGCCTGTGCAGTTCCTTCTTTCGCCTAAGTTTGACCAGCAGCAGGTCCTTGCTCAGCCATGCCGGTTTCCTGCCTTCCCTGTTTGTTTTATTACAGATGGGAATGGAGAGCTTTTGTGCTCTAAGAAAAGTGTCCTTAAAGAGTTGCCAGCTCTGAGCAGATCCTCTATCCCTAAGGATAGTGTCCCATGGGATCTCGTCCACTAATTCTTTGAACAGCTGGAAGTTTGCTCTTCTAAAGTTGAGGGTCCTGACTTTGCTCTTTGCCAGGCCCATATCCCTTGAGATCACAGACTAAACTAGGGCGTAGTCACTGTAACCCAGACTGCCTCTGTAGTGAGGTCATCCGCACTGGTGAGCTCTGGGTCCAGTAACACTTCTCCCCATGTTGGTTTCTCTAATACCTTGCCCTCAATGCACTCCAGGAGTCTCCTGGATTGCTTACTTCCTGCTGTGTTGCCTTCCCAAAACCGGCAAGGTCCAATGACCAGATTTCTTATTCTTTAATACAGGAGTACAAGTCAGGAGTAAGGATATCTAAGAAACAATTAAAAATGCTGAGCAGTTTGCATTGTTTGGAGTTTTCCCCTGTAGAGCATTAGATGAACTACTGCACTAAGTGAAAAGATTAATGAAAAACAAGTCAACGTATTCCAAAAAGATGAGTGTTCACCAAATGAATCAACCTTTTATTATTTTCCTTATTTATAATCTGTGGAATATAGAAAATATGTAAAGACTGATGTTCAAATCTAGAGACTATTAGGAGCTGACAGTAGTTGGCAAAAATGAAATAGGAAAACATTATGACACCCTGGGTATTTGGGATCATTCTTTCTATCTTGATAACACTTCAGCAGATCCAAGCTTTATCTCTCACAATTCTTTCTATTTATTTCTAGTGGTAATGTACAGATGGTGAAGACAGAGCTCAGCTTCTGTAGTCCCTTCGCAATTTTCATTCATGCATGCTGGTGGGGGGAAGGTTTGGTTTTGTTATTTTCCAAATTTTGCAGAGTTGATTTTGCTGCTTAGGAACTAGTGATGCAGTGAAAGGGATTTGGAGACCAGAGATAAGTGTCATTTATACTCTCGTCTCGTTAACTCATAGTGAGAGTATGTTCCCAACAAAAATAAATAAATAAATAAATAAATAAACCTGTGGAAGAAGTCAACCAGTCAGTTAACTTTGGATTTTATTGAGTGTCCTTTACATCTTCATTTACTTCACAAATGTATCTTCCAAGGGCAATTACCTTTTTCTTCTTTACTTATGAACTGCAAATACTCTATAGTGCTGTCTGTTCCTTTGTGTGTGTCTTGTTCACTCTGTAATGATTTTGACAGATATTCTTTTATATTATTGGGCTTTTTTTTTTTTTTTTTCAAGTAAAGTGAAAGTATGTGACCTCTAAGAAAACTAGGTAAAACATTGTCATAAATAGAAAGTGGATTTAACTGGGACACTGTCACGGAGATTCATTCAGCATAATCATGGAAAGTATGAACATAAGAGAAAAAGTCAGAAAGTGTACATTTATATGATATAATACTGAAAATTCCTCAGTGTTACTCTTGTATTCATCCCTTAAATTTAGGAGTCATTTATTGTAGTACAGAGTCAAGATGTCCATTGAGATTTCTCCCCATCTCTCCCTATTGTCGAGGTTGGAGGCCTCTCATATGCCAGCCTTGGGAAGTTTGCTGCCTACTAGGGGCTTGGATCCAGGAGACTAGTGAGACTGATGAGGGTTGTACAGCCTTCAGACTGTTCCCCTCTGCTGAACTTTTCTATGAGAACCAATATGGCCTGGGGAGACCTGGTGTGTATCTTGCATGACTACATAGATCTAGGTGTAAGAACCAAGGGCAATAGGGTCTCAGGTGTTGTTTTCCTTGTTCCTGCTAGTAAGAGAGAAGCACTTGAGGAGGACTGAGTGGATCCTGTTGATCTGATTATGCAGCTTGTTTCAGCAGCAAGAATTCAGCTTTAACATCCATAGGACACTCTTTGAAGATCAAGGGCTGCTAGGAAGAGACAGGATCAACCTGACCATGTAGGCCAAAAGCATCTTTTCCAACAGGTTAGCCAACCTGGTGAGGAGACCTCTAAACTAGAAATGAGGAGGGAGGGAGATGATGGCCCAAAATCAAGTGAGGAAGTCATGGACTGAGTTGAAAAACAGACGCTGCAGGGCAATGTGGAAAAGAGACCTTGAAAACAACAAACCAGGACATCACAAGTACATGCACACAAACAGGGAAGTGCTGCTGTGAGGGCAGCATGATGGGGACAGTTTTAACATTTTTCCTGTGAAATCAACACAAGTGGACACATCCCTGAAGTACCTGAATGCTAACATACGCAACATAATGAGCACAAAGAAGGAACTGAGGTCTTCATACAGCCAAGTACTACAATCTCATCATGACCATAGAGATATGGTGGGATAGCTCACATGACTGGAATGGTGCCATGGACACATAAGGGCTGTTCAGAAAGGATCAGTCAGGACAGTGAAGAGAGGCAGTTGACATTTATGTAAGAGAGCAGCAGGGGTGAATGAATCTCTTCCTGGGTACAGATGATGAGCCATAATGAGAGTTAATAGATTAGGATTAGATGGCAAACTAAAGGTGTTGGCATGTGGTGGAGGGCTGGTACAGACTGCCTGATATGGGAGAAGTAGATGAGGCTTTCTTCAGACAACTGGAAGAAGTCTTAGGTTCACAGAACCTGGTCTTAACTGGGGACTTTAATCACCCTGATATATTTGGAGGGACAGTACAAAAAGGCATAAGCAATCCAGAGGGGTTATACAATTCTTTGTTGATAATTCCTCAACACAGGTGATCAAGGAGCTGACCAAATGATACACTCTTCTGGCCCTCATACTTACAAACAAGGAAAAACTAATTGGGGATGTAAAAGACAGGGCAGCTTTGGCTGCAGCAACCATGAGATTGTGGTGCTCAAGACCTTGAGAGAAGAGAGCAAGACAGACAACACCATCACAGTCTTCGTCTTCAACAGAGCAGTTTTTTTCATGCTCAGGGACCTAATTAGAAGAGTGACATAGGAGATGGTCCCAGAAAGAAGAGAGATCCTGGCTGATTTTCAAGGATCATTTCCTTCAAGCTCAAGAAAAGTCTATCCCAACAAATTGGAAATCAAATAAAAGTCACCATGGATGAGCAAGGAACTTCTAAATGAACTCAGACGTTAAGAGGAAGTGTATAAGAGATGGAAGCAAGGTCAGGTGATGCAGAAGTAGTACAGAGACATGTCTGAGCATGCAGGGATGTGGTTAGAAAAGACAAAGCCCACCTCGATTTGAATCTGCTAAAGGACATGGAAGACAATACGAAGGGCTTCTACAGGTATACATCAGTAAAAAGAAGACTAGGAAAAATGTGGATCCACTGCTGAGCACTAAGTAGGTCAGGTGACCTGGTGGTAAAAGACATGGACAAGGTCAAGGTACTCAATGCCCTCTTAAACCTTGGTCTTTGTTGGTAAGTCTTGATTTCAGGAATCTCAAGTTCCTGAGGCCCAGGGGAAAAGTCTAGAGCAAGGGAGACCCTCAGTGGAGGAGAGTCAGGTTAGGAAACACTTAAACAAACTTGACACATGTAAACCAATGGACCTAATGGGAGGCACCTAAGAATGATGAGGGAACTGGCCAAGGTAATTTTGAGGTCTTTATCATTTGTCTTTGAAAGGCAGAGGCAACTGGGAGAGGTTCTTAAAGATTGGAAGAGAGTGTATGTCCCTCCTAACATCAAAAAATGCAAAAAGGAAGATCTGGGGAACTACAAGCTCCTCAGCCTCACTTCCAGTCCTGGGAAGGTAAAGGAACAAATAATCCCAGAAACCATTTCCAAACATGTGAAGGACAAGAAGATTACTGGGAGTAGTCAACATGGATTTATGAAGGGGAAATCATGCCTGACCAAACATTTCTTTTCCAATGAGATAACCAGCTTGGTGTGTTACAGGGAGTGTTTGATGTTGCTTATCTTGAGTTTAGTGAGGGCTTTGTCACAAGAATAGACAACTGACAGGTATAGGCTATTTAAGTGGACAAAGAGATGGACTGAAAACTGTCTGAATTGCCTGGCTGAAGGTATTGTGATCAGGACCACACAGTCAAGCTAAACCGATTCACTTGTGGTGTATCTAGTTGATACAGGTTTCAAAATTGTTACATCTTCACTAACAACCTGGATGATGAGTCAGAGTGTACCCTCAGCAAGTCTGCAGCCAATAAACATTTGGAGAAGTGATTGACACACCAAGGAGTTGTGCTGCTAGTTAGAGGGACGTGGACAGGCTGGCTGCCCATAAGTTGGCTGACAGGAATCTCATGCAGTTCAACAAAGCAAAATGCAATGTTTTTCAGTGGAGGAATAACCCCAGCAAGGGTTTACCAGTACATACTACGGGCTGACTATGGCTTTACAGAGAAAGACATGAGGTCCTGGCAGACACAAAGCTGACCATGAGCCAGCAACATGCCTTTGCAGTATAGAAGGCCAACAGCATCGTGGGTTGTTTTAGGAAGAGTGTCAACAGCAGGTCAAAGAAGGTAATCCTTGCCCTCCACTCAGTCCTGGTGATGAGATACGTCTGGAGTGCTGGGTCCAGTTCTGGAATCCCCACTATAAGAAAGACTTGGACATACAGGAGCAAAACCAGGAAAAGACCACAGGTCTAATTAAGGTACTGGAGCGTCTGTCATATGTTGGATGGGTAGAGGGTGAAGGAGCTGGGACTGGAAATGAGAAGGTACAGGGAAGGGTCTTATCTATGTGTATAAATCTCTAATAGGACAGAACCAGTATCTTTCCAGTGGTGTCCAGTGACAGCACTAGAAGCAAATGGGCATGAAGTGAAACACGGGAAATTCTGCTTAGACATGAGAAAAAGCTTTTTACTGTGATGATGGTTGAATGTTGGCATTGGTTGCCAATGTTGAGTAGCTGTGCACCCTTGCTGCCATCCTTGGAAATATTTAAAACCTGACTGGAAATGGCCCTGAGAAAACACACGTAACTGAATGGGGAATTTTGATGAGATGATCTCCAGAGGTACCTGTCAACCTCAGACATTCTGTGATTCTAAGACTCTGCCCATACTGGAAAATTGATGTGATATAAAGTAATTGTAAACCTGTGTTCCAGCTCCAAAGCTGTAATTCAGCTTAATCAAAGTAATATTTTATTCATGATGTCAGTAAAGTAACATTTGATGAAGAGAACCAGGCATTACTCATAGCTAACAAGCCTTCCTTTGAAAATATTTTTGTTTCTAGAGTAGTATGCCATAATATTGTTTTGAAATACTATATCACAGAATCATTTAGGTTGGAAAAGACCCTTAAGATCATCAAGTCCAACCATCAGCTTAACTCTACCAATTCCACCACTAAAACATGTCCCTAAGTGCCACATCCACAAGAAAATGACAGGAAATGACAAGTATTTTTTAGACAAGGTTTTCTGTAATAAACATGACCATGGTAGGACTTACTTGCGTGTACTTTTTGAAATGATAAATACTTCTCCATGTTCCTCCTGAGCATCATTTCATTTCCATACTTGCCTATTGTCCCATCATCTGCCATTAGAAAATGAGAATGCATGCTGTTGAGAGTACTTAGCTTGCTGAGTGGATTACCAAGAGTCTGGTACAGACAAACTACATCTTTTCCACAGCTATCCAGATTGATTTTAATAGTGGTTTAAATCTACAGCCTGCCATGAAGACCTTGAAAATTGGTGAAACATAATGGTCACTGCATTTTCCTTTTATTTTTATTTATTATTTGATTGAATGGAATTAATTGCAGATAAATTCTGGAGATTTTCACTCTAAGAATACAGTCAGAGCAGAAATGGTCAAAGTACTTCATGGCTCAAAGGCAAAGAAGAGCTTT
This sequence comes from Anseranas semipalmata, assembly GCA_013399115.1. Taxonomy (NCBI): domain Eukaryota; kingdom Metazoa; phylum Chordata; class Aves; order Anseriformes; family Anseranatidae; genus Anseranas; species Anseranas semipalmata. Next base: position 4,464 of record VXAA01006843.1, on the reverse strand, counting down.
CAACACATGAGTTTAGTATTAGACTGCAATGGAAACCAGAATCTCTTGTTTTGTTATTTAGTGACAGCAGCAGCATTAGAACAGGCCAGTCTTAACCCCTAGGCAAGAACAGAAACAGTAGAAACAAGCTACACTTTACTGGTCAGAGGTAAATCTGACAATGTTACTGGAGCTTCATATTATATTGAAATAGTACACAACTGTTTCTTTTAGACATAGCATTATATGTTATCTTTCATTTCTTTACTTCTAGGGTCCGAGGTGGTTGGTTTTGATGGGAAAAGTTGTTTAATTTACACATTTAATCAAAAACTCATGAGTGGACTGAAAGATGTGATTTCTCTGAAGTTTAAGACAATGCAAAGTGATGGAATTCTCCTCCACAGAGAAGGACAGAATGGAGACCACATCACCCTGGAATTATTTAAAGGAAAGCTGTCCCTTCTTATTAATTTAGGTAACAGCTACAGTGTCATAAACTCTAATATAGTTATTAGATATTATTTAAGTAAAACTCATTTTAATTTGTAGAATTAAATGTATAGTATATGATAAACTAACAGTATATATTTGAATATTTGTATTTTTATATGGAATTAATAGTTTCTTATTTTTCTTCTCTCGAGGTGATGATAAAACTCATTCTTCTAATGCCCAAATTAATGTTACCCTGGGCAGTCTTCTGGATGATCAGCATTGGCATTCTGTTCTCATTGAGCACTTCAACAATCAAGTAAACTTTACAGTGGATAAGCACACTCATCATTTTCATGCTAAAGGAGAATTCAATTATTTGGACCTTGATTATGAGGTGTGAAAATTACCTTTTTTTTTATTATATTTATTAACTTTGTTATGTAAATGCAACATCAACAACACCACCACCAACAACAAAAGCAAACGGGACAGAACTTGGGGAACTTTTAATGCATGAGACTTCAGGGATTTTCTGCCCCTTGAAAGAATGAATCAAAGAGAGGCATTCTTAAATTATTAATGTTGCACCTGACCTGCAACCCAAAATTTTTAATAGACCAACTGTTTCATCTCAGAATTCTTTTTAATTTTTTTTTTTTTTAATATTTGGTTTCTGTACCACTGCAAATGTATTAAACAAACAGTAAACATAATTTAAATTAATTATTTTTTACCTAAGAAAAAAATGTTAAAAATATTACTCCTTAATAAAATGATTTACATATAGTGGAGAGGTCAGGTTCAAATTTACTAAAGAAGTTGGAGAATTCTCTTCTCCCTTTTAGCATTGTCCATATGGGTCTGCACACAGTGGACCTTGTCATTCTTCTCCTTTATTTTGCAGCTGTAATGGACCCTGAAAACTGATAATTCTCTGTACTTAGCTATTGTTAAGAGGTCTCTTCAGGAAAAAATATATATATATATATANCACAGTGGACCTTGTCATTCTTCTCCTTTATTTTGCAGCTGTAATGGACCCTGAAAACTGATAATTCTCTGTACTTAGCTATTGTTAAGAGGTCTCTTCAGGAAAAAAAAAATATATATATATATATATATGTGTGTGTGTGTGTGTGTGTGTGTGTATAAAATATTTTAATGCATATGTATAACTTGATATAACCTAATTTTCATTAGCCTGTTTGTTGTTGTTGTTTTTGTTGTTGTTGTTGTTGTTGTTTTAATACACAGATGTCATACAAATAAATAACCAAGCAGTAGTGGACTCTGTATTGGCCAATCTTTGGCTACTTCTCTTACATTATTAGCAATTTCTTTCATTAGAAAATTACTTAATAGTATTATTGATTTCTCTTCTCTTTCTAAGCTCAGCTTTGGAGGGATCCCAGTGCCTGGAAAATCAGGGGCATTGACACGCAGGAATTTTCATGGGTGTTTTGAAAATATTTATTATAATGGAGTGAACATTATTGACCTGGCCAGGAAGCAGAAATCTCAGATCTCCTTTGTGGTAAGAGATTCATAGTTCAAAAAGAATAAATAAGTAAAATAAATAAAAGAAAAAGGCTACAGCCACTTTCTTGTTCAACCTATTGATACACAGTTCTAATAAAATCTGTGTTGTTCAATGAAAGAAAAAATCAAGTAATCACCTAATTGGGAGGTTTTATCACTGCTGCTGTAGATATTCATCCAGTAGACAATGCAGGATACATTTTATTGCTCAGATCTTTAGCTAATATTTAGATGTGTTCGATATCTCAAATTTATATGGTATCTCTCTGTTGTGCATGTGCAAAAGACAGTGAGCAATATAAGATGTTCCTAAACTCTTCCAAACTCTGGCTTTCACTTCTGTACCTGACTAGTAAAAACAGTACCAGTACATTTTTTTAAGCTTTCTATTGCTGAGGACACTGATCCACTCTGTTTTCTCTGGAGCATTACAATTTGATGGATAAGTTCTGTTTGTCACTTTATACTGTTCTTTGTCTGAAGAGCTGTAATTTAGGTTGGTGGGTATAATGCATTTGCTGTAACACAGGCAACAGTTGTGGTAGATAAATCCCTACTATTCAGATAAATGATTTCAATAACTAACAAAATTCCTTCTGTTACAGAAGGTTTTCTACTAAAAAAAAAAAAAATTGTTTTGTCCTTTGTTTCTTTGTTTCTTTTCCTTATTAGGAGCATTCAGGAACATTCTCTGCTTTCAATATTTATTTATTCATGTATTTAACAATCAGCAAATGAAGAGTTATGATGGAAACTATCAACTCAATATACAAATAATTTAATATAAAACGTTATCAAGCTCCAAATTATTTGATGTTGATTTCAGTTCACAATATGAACAATCAGATCTGGTACTCTGTCCCAGGAAAAAATGAATGTCAGGCATCTCTTCTCTTCTGAACCTCATCGAAGTACTCCAGAATTAGCTAAATTGATACCTCTGTACAGTATCCTATCCACGATGATGGTAGATGTTGGGGAGGCTCTGTGTGGACAAGAAAAAGAGGAACTATGAAATTGTTGACGAGAAATTTCATTGTCTGCATAGCAAATAGTTGAAACTGTTGTGCTACTTTCAAAACCATTTAGATGCTTTATAATGTAAATCTGCCAGAAAGTATCTGTGTTATCACAGAATCCTTATTAAATATCCACTCTGCTGGTCTATCAGGCAACTGTCCAAATAATGTGGAGGGGGAATCTGCAGATGGTAAGCTTCTAGCATTTAACAGAGTTTCTTAACCTGATGACTGCCTTTTCATTATGGATATTCATCTCTCTACAGCTGAGTTCATAAAACAGAACCTTTATTTATTTATATATTTTCCTTGAAGGAAATGAAAAAACATTAACTTTAATGCCTTGCCATGCCAGGGCAGCATGCTAGTGAGCATTTTTTCTTAGATTGATTTTATAGTTTTGTACTATAAGGTCAAAGTTTTATGCACATTTAAAAGTTTAAAAGCTCTTTGTGCTGAAAAGATGTTAAATTTACTTGTTTTAGTAATCATCTGTACAGAACTAACCAGTTATATTTCAGACAATGGCAAGTCATTAGATCAAAGTACATATTTTATTGCTATCAAGAGTCATAAAGTATTAACTCTGACACCAGATTCAAAAAATACATTATTCTCATTCAGTCTTCTTATTTATATCAGTTAGTATAACCGCAGATACAACTTAAGCTCAGAGTATTTCAATGAACTCACCCTCAAGTTTATTTAAGCACCTGAGAACCAATGATTTCAGAAGCAGCCAAGCACAAAATAAGGGTTAGGTACATAAATATTACTCATAATCTTATCCATATGGGCCCACTGGAAACTAAACGGGTTCTACGATCTCAGGCGTGCTGTTGAGAGACTGGGAATGCTGACACCAGATGGGGAACACCTGACCGAGTGGGACAAGAGTGTTCTGGGCAGCAAGCTGGATGGACTCATTAAAAGGGCTTTAAACTAGACTCGGTGGGGGAAGGGGATGTACCTGTAGGAGACACAAAAGAACCAGTGGATGTCAATACTTTAGAAAACAATGGGGAAACATCTGTTAATCATCACATAGGAATTAGGAAGGACTCCTCTAAAAAGGTGATGCGGCCCATAGCCCAGCTGAAGCGCCTCTATACCAATGCACGCAGCATGGGAAATAAGCAGGAGGAGTTGGAAGCCATGGTGCAATTAGAAAACTATGACTTAATTGCTATCATGGAGACGTGGTGGGATGAAGAACACAACTGGAATACTGGAATGGAGGGCTACAAGCTTTAGAGGAGAGATAGGCAGGGAAGGAAGGGTGGGGGTGTTGCCCTCTACGTTAAGAAGTGGATAAATTGT
>VXAA01006842.1:100826-123726 GCA_013399115.1 Anseranas semipalmata | reverse complement strand
CTGATTTTTGGGTGGTCGTGTGTAGNCTGATTTTTGGGTGGTCGTGTGTGTAACCAGGTGTTGGACTTGATCCATGCGGGACCTTCGAACTCAGTATATTCTATGATTCTGTGATTCTAAATATGGTGCTACAAATACTGCAGAAATAAAATGGAAGAACTAGGGAGATTACTAAAAAAAAACAAAAACAAAGAGCTCAGTTTGTAGTCTGCTTCACCAGATTATTGACTGAAACACTAGCTAACTGAACATCTTCAGTAAACCCTAAGGAATATAAATGCAAAAGGAAATGAATTACATATCAAGGTATTCATAAATTTAGCTAATTCAAAGCTATTTCTGCAGGTGTTTATTGTATGCTTATCAACATGGCATGTTAGCATAATTACTTTAGGGATTTTCTTCTATACAATATAGCCAGCTGAGAGAATATTTTCCAGTATTAATTTCCAGTAACATGAATGAATTGAAGTATACAGATAAAGATAGAATCTGATTTATTTTTATTAATATTAATAGATTATGGAAAGTTGGAAAATTAATCCAGTTCAAGTTCTTAGTACATTTTAATTAGAGATGGCATTTCCAAACAATATAATTTTGAAAGAACGTAATTACAGATGGCTAGGAATGTTGGCACTGATTATTAGGTATTTAGTTTATTTTATAAAGCCTGCTATAAGACCTGCTACAACAGATGAAAATGAAGATCTGAGAGACTTTTTGCTCACAAGGGGTTCAGTGTAGACCCAAATCATGAGGTCAAAAGCACAAAAAGATGAAACGGGAAAAACAAAGGTACAAAAGAAAGTTTTGAAGATGTAAGTTGTCAGATGTAGGAACACAGGTGCAAGTTTTCCTTAAGAGCCTGACAATTGAGTCAAATTATTTTGCTGACTATCTGCATGACTTTTTTGAAGTTGGGCTAACTTATTCAGAAATCTTCAGTAATTGTGTTCATCTGAGTATTAGTGTTTAGTTGCTCAGTATTGATCTGTTGGGAGTCTTCATTTCCAGCTGCCTCATGGATGGGTTGATGGATGTCTCCTTAGCTTGCATTTCAACAGCTCTGCTTTCCCGCATCCGCTTTGGTTCTGGACAGGGGCTGCAGAGGCAGGTCTATCTAAGGGCATAAGGTGGGCATGCATGCATGAGTGATTGACCACTTTGGGCTGCGGGTGGTGGTGGGAGGATGCTCCATCTACTTGGAGTGGGTGCTCAGGGAGTGAAAAAGTTGCACCTCCTGGTTAGGTTCTGAGGGGGGTAAGAAACTCCTTTGCTCCTTTACTTTTTTTACACAACTTACATGATAGGGTCAACCCTGAATTTTATAATCTAGTAGACATTTCTTAAGAAGTGTGGCAAGGTAGATTGGATTTGAGCAGCACCTGGTCCTATTTTTCAGACTCTGCATTTCCAGGTGATGTGTCAAATAATGTTTGAAGCTTTCCACAGCTCTGTCCACTGCCATTTCTCTTTCAGTGAGATAGTCTTTCCCTTTCCCTTAGCCGCTTCAGATCACTTGCATGCCCACTTCTCAAGCAACAACAACAACAAAACAGAAAAGAGACAGCTTTAGTGCTGGTGGCTGTTAATTTTCCTGTTAAATGGCTCATCCTATACAATCAAGAGCAGGGCTCACCCCTGTCCTGCAAGCACCTCTTCTCTCCCCAGCACGATTGCTAGTGGGTTTTGCTCTGCCTGGATATGGCTGTGGCCAAGTTCTGTGTCAAAGCACTGAGCACTGTTTTTGTGCTCTGCACGGTCAGATCAGCTGTGATCAGCATCACAGTGACTTACCCACTCTGAAACACTTCCAGTTTTCTAGGGTAGGTCACCCCTTCGGGACATGAGAGACATCTAATCCATGCCATTTACATCTTCAGCAAATGTCTTTTAACTCCTTATAGCATTCTGTTTTGTCTCCTGAGAAAAGCACAAGCTGAAGATAAGTAGCTGAGGTGTGAATGGCCACCCGAGGGCCGAATGAAGCTATATGAATCAAATCCAGTTCTCCATGTCTGCATTAGATCTTGGAGGTGCCAAGCATTTTGACTACTACAGCTGCCCAAGGGCAGGGCATCAGCCTAGGTGGCTGTTATAGTCAGTGGAGAGAAAGAAGCAGCTGTGGGGGTAATTCCTCCAGTGCATAAATAGGTGCCTGAAAGGAGTGGGGTGATAAGTCCTCCGGAGTTGCCCCTCTTTCTGTTTTCTGGAGACAGAGCCCAGGCAATGAAATAACTAGTTTCATAGCTCATTTTAGATGGCTAAACTTAGTAGTGAGTTTGAGGTACTTAACTTTCCCATACCTAACATCTAGCGTTTGAGAAATCCAATCCAAATCTCAGCTTGTCTGCAATAAATCAAGTTATGGTTGTGTATTTATGTGCTTGCTCTCACATTCAATCTCTCTAATTTTTGTATGTTACTGCTCTTTTTCAGCTGTAGTCTTTCCCCTGCCCGCTTTTAAAAAAATTCTTGAAAGAGATTAAAAATCAAAGGTATGACTCATGCCTTGCAACAAAGGCCAAAACTTAAAAGGAAAAATATGCCTTCTGAAAATTCTGAATAAAATATGACACAGTCAAGAATTTGTGTCAACTCTGATCTCCCCAGTTGTCAAACAGCCCAGATGAAAATGACTGGATTGCTGATCTGATAGGAAATATGAATGAGGCTCTGGACTTTACTACAGCTCAGTCTTTGTACTTCTCTGTTTTCACTGTGCTTGCTAGCCAGCAGCCTGCCCCCCACACAGCAGATACCAATGACCTTCTGGCCAGGATGGTTGCCAGCATTTCTCTGTGTCTCATGGCCTCGGTCTCAGCCTGCACAAAGAAATTACACATGGGGCTGTCTTAAGTGCAGTTAATGCAATCACAGGATAGCCTCAAAATAGTAGGTCAGAGTTTTGGCCAGAGTAAGCACCTCTTTGTAAGGCTCTGGAAGATCAAAACAGTTCACAAGGTGCTGCAAGGACATGCCATGCAAGGCAATCCTCCCCTCCACCAGCCATGAAGATCCAGTGTTGTCCCTCTTCTCCAGGTTTGTCTTCAGGCCCCCAAGAGCAGCCTGATCAGAGGATTCCTTCATAATGGTGACCGAAGCTGTGGAAAGGGCTCATGCAAATCTGTCACTGCTTACTGCAAAGTGACTCCTCCACCTTAGGAGACAGGGCTAGCAGGTGGTTGGGCCAATGGTATTTTGGAAATGAAACCTGACCTGGTACAGCATCTTCAGTGCAAGAATTCAAAGACATATAATGCACGATCACTTAACCTAATCCCAACAATTCATTTTTTGACTTTTGTGAGTTTAACAGCTAGAATTAAAAACTATGCCAGAAGAGCTTGTTAGGAGCCCACAGAGTGTGTGCCTCTCCGTTGATTCCTGGAAAATGTCTTACACATGTCTCTTAGGATCTGTATTGAGTTCATTAGCAATTGTTTCTCACAACTAAAACTACTGAAATGACCATAAACCACCAAAATGTGACAGCTGCACAAGGTTTTTCTGTGATAAATACTTTTCCTACTGAGGTTAATGAGTCAGGGAAACTGGAAAACTGTGTCATTATCCTTGTCTTAATAATAATGTTACTAATGATAACACCACATAATGTACTCTAAAACTTTATGCAAACATTGGTTAATACTGTACACTTAGCACAAAGGCACAACTTCAAATATAAACACAGAAGTAGCTTTATCATGAAAAAGACAGTTAAGGTCCCAAATGGATGTCAAAGTTTCCTAGATGCAACTTCTCTGCTGGTACAAAATACTCTAGCCATCTTTGTGCTCCACAGCTGAGACAAGAAAATTCACATCAGCTGAAGTGTAAATGGACTTTGCCCTCAAAGTCATATTGCCTGTATGTTCCTAGGCATAGAGATATGAGGGGTTGCTTTTGCTTTCACACTGGGGGAGAAAGGATCTTATCCCTAAAATGGCTCCTCCAGTGCCTCCTTCATGTTTCTTTTCCTGCCACCTTCATCCACTTACTTGCTGCCTGCTACATCAGCCACAAAAATTAAATTAAACCAACAAAAGCACAGGAGCAAAATCTGATGATGTTTCCCTTGGATTTTAAATTATTTTAGCTCCATATGTCTCACTTTTTTTTTTTTTTTAGGGAGGTAACTTCATGTGTTTGGAGAAGCTGATGCTGTAGCAACCTTAGCTTGCTTTCTTCTTTTATGATTGCTTTGTATTAATGCTTTTCCCCCTTCCCTCATGTCAGCAATTACAACTAATATAGATATTCCATACAACAGCCCCCATTGTATACTTGGTAGGTATGGGATTCACATAAAGATACAGGCTTTTTTAAGCTTGGGGATACCACCTGCTGCAGTATCTTTAAAAGTAGGATGTCAATAGATCTTAATTTCAGCCAAAATCACTTGTGTCTGCTGTAATAATAGCACCTCTGTGGCCAAGAGCTGAGTGACACATAGTGCAACACATCTGTGTGGGACTGCAGTTGCTGCCAGTGGTGATGGGGAAGAAACATCCCTCCCTCAGGGCAGCAAAGGCAGCTCTTTTTACAGGTGGGTGGCTATCGGAGGTCTTCCTGGTGACATCCCCTCCAATGCAAATATGAAGTTGCGTGGCAGGCAGCAGGACCCTGTGACTCTGCAAACACACTTGCAAGAAATATATGAAGAGAAAAAAATCCTCATTCTTCCTAAAGAGATATGGGACACTGTCCCTCCAACATGGATTGGCAGGAGTACTTTAGAGTCAAGGAACTTTTCCTTTAAATAGTACCATCCATTACTATGTCCAAACTGTTTATAAGAAAAGCATTTGGCCCCCATTCCTGAATTTTCATAATGGTTTAAAAAAACAAGTGCATTGAAAAGTGTTCAAATGAAATTTCAAAAACCTGGCCTGCTTTTGCTTCCTTACCAACCACACTGCTTAGACTGAATCATGCTGGCAGAAAGATTTGCCATATTTCAGACCCACTTTCTGTTTTTTCTCTGAAGGTAGAAAGTCACTTGCAAACTTTTGTATCTGTTTAAACTGAGCTTTTTTTTGAGATGTTGGGCAGATGTGAACCTAAATCTTAAATAAGAAGCCGGGATTTGTTGGAATGGACTGAAGCCTTACAAAAATAGTTATGTAAATTGCTGTGAAGTAAAAATATTGAGTTCTTCACAGCTCTAGTAAATGAGCTCCTGAAATTGCAACCACTTCCTATTGTAATGATGGAAGAGCTGCCTCTTAGTCTGTGTGTCCCCATATTTCTTCTGTTCCCACCTGTAACTGAAAGAGGGAGAAAAATTGCACAATTTACAGTTCATTTGATCCAGACTCATCTGTTCTCATTTTTAAGCTTAATGTGTGCACCTTGAACTGGTCTTGGCCTATGAATAGACTGAATGAAAATCTTCTTGTTAAAAATTTGTAATTATGTTCTGTTAGTATCACATTATCATTTTGCCCACAATATAAAGGACTGGCTCAATTACCATGCAAAAAGCCTCAAGCAACACAGAAAAAGTTGATGCTAAGCAAATACTGCATAAATGAAACACATGGAGCCTTGCTGAGTGTGAAGTTTGAATCTGAAAGCAATGAAAAAGTTTTACTAAATATTGGAAGAAATTTATGAGAAATGTAACGTCCAATACTTTCTTATTGTTTCCAGCATTAATGTTATGAATATTTATAGCTCTGAAGACAAATAAATGAATAAATCCACAAAATTGCTAGACTGTCTAAGGCATCAACACACTCCAACAATCTATTTTGGGTCTATCTGTTTTCTGCATACTTAGTTAAGTATGCATGACTCTTGGATGAACATCTGTTATTAAAATCTTTAGTAAATTGCACATGGGCAGAAAGACATCTCTGATGGGCTCATCTTACATACATTGGCAGGTACTGCCTACTTCATCTCTTTCCATTAATTAACATTCAAACAGAAAGAAACAGGTTGCAGTGAAGGAATTGGCGTAGTTCTTAATTTTTGAAGTGTGTGTTCCAATTCCAATCCATGTACCTGCAGACTGCTACATCAGTCTGAAATCTTGATGAATGGAAATTTCAATCCAGGAATGACTGGGGTCAACACTGAGATGGAGTGTTTTAGAGAACTTTAAACTGCACTACACATTGAGGGGAGGAAAGCTTACATAGTAACCATTTAATAATGACTGTGTTATTCCTAATTGTGACTGTTCAGAGCACAAAATATTTCAAAAATTAACTATACATATGGAAAACAATGGATGTAGAGGTCACTGAAGAAAAAAGTGGGTGTCCTTTGGGCAATGCTGTCCTTATTAGAAAGACCCTTTTGCATGTAGGGTATTTATTCTCTGCAGGTGACGTTTGGTCTAGCCTCGGAATGAAACCCTGATCTTAAGTCAAAGATTTCAATGGGACCAGCCTTGCCATTTGCCACAGTTCTTGCAATTGGACACGAGACCTGCTGTCAGAGGTAGGGATGGGACCTATGCACTAAAATACACTCTTTGACTTCAGAACTACGAGCTCCCCAACCCAGCCAATGCCCCAGCTGGACAAGCTCCTTGGTGCCAGCTAACTGCTGCGCAGGTCTCTGGGTGCTCAGCACCCGGCATGAGCAGAAGGATGTGCCAGTGCTCACACTGCGTGGTTTGCCCGTGCCAGGGCTGCTGGTGATGCTTTCCATCTGAGGCTTTGCTGTCGCAGGACAAGTCTCCAGGGTTGTCAGTGGTGTGGGATGGGGGGCATGGAATTAAACTTTTACCTGGGAAACTAAAGCTTGGGCCTCAGACAGGGACCCTTCATCTCACTAGACAATCAGCCTAATTTCTCCGGAAAGCACAGTCTTCAGTGCATAAAAGGAGCATCACTGAGTAGCCTAAACATATGAGGTAATTGCTGGATATCTCATAGAGCCTGTAATAGAAATTCATTGGAGTTTCTAAAAATGGCAGTTTCTCAGTCCAAAAAGTCCTGGCTGTGATGTGCAATAAATCGATATTACACCTTGTTCTGACAGAGAAAGAAGAGCTCATCACTGACCTATAACTTAACAGTTCCTTACACTATAGCACTTACACCACAGTACACAGCCATGGTGACTTGTCTTTGTTTTGTGCAAAAAGAACAAAAAACTATATATATGTGGAACCTAACAGAAGCAGCCTTCCTGAAGTTAAAAGCAGCTGTCAGTACAATGGTTTGGGAACGCAAACGTAAAGTGGGCAATACTAATGGTACGTTAGTAACTGACCCCCAGCCTCCTCCCTTGTCACCCCCACCTTGCCCTGAAAAAAAAGGTGTAGGGCAAAAAGCTACCCTGAGTGAGAGAAAATGAGGAGTTGTGCTAAAACCTCAAAGAAGTAATTAAAAAAATCAATATACAACAGATGGGAAAAAAAACAAAAGTAAATGACAGCAAATATTGGAGTTTAAAAATGTCAGTGTCTGATAAGGAAAGCTGGAGGAGCAAACAAAATATCAAAGGTCGCTGTGTGACAGACAAATGTGCATTTTTAAATACAACAGGAACAAAAAAAATCATTAAGTCAGGCATACATATAAACAATGAAGATATAAACAAAGATGGACACAAGGTGAAAGGCAATTGCTAGATATTTAAGACCAAATGTGGAGGAGGGGTCCATAGCTTGTGTGCAGTGCTGTAGATGTATCAGAAAAGTCACCAGCTGTATTAAAGAAGATGTGAGCCAACATCTGCTGGCACAAAATATTTTCACACCAGCAGGCCTGAATAATTTACCCCTAGGAGTATTAAAGGAACCAGCTGGGGAACAGCTGGTGTTATTTTTTTTTACAAATCTTGAAAAACTGGAGAAATTCCCAAGAACTGAAGAACTGGCTCCAAAGCTGTGAAGTTCGAAAAGATGGAAGTTGTGACTGAGTAAACTGCAAGAATTTAGGCTGCCCAAGGACAGGAGTAGATGGAGAGTAGATGGAGAGTAGATGGAGAAGTTAATCCTACTAACAGATGATAATTATTATTAGTCCCCATTGTTTAATGCATGGAAGGTTTAGTCTTTTTTTTTTTCTTTTGTCACAAGATTGCAGGTGATGTAAAAAGGGTGTAGGCCATGCTGGCATACAAGGGAGCTGCCTGCTTGGGCACGTTGACATGGGTAACCTTGCCAGATGTAGATATGCCCATGAGTGTGACCAGATATGCATGGTCCTTCCTTCCCCATCCATGCCCATGTGATCCCTGCCCATCTCCCATGGAACAAGGGTTAAAAATAGATGCCCTGGCCCGGGAAGGGGAGCTGGGCCAGGCGGGGACCCTGAGCCCCATGACATCCCCAGCAGGTCCTCAAACATGTTGATAAAAAGGTAGCAGTGTGTGGAACCACTTCTAGCCTGGGTCCTGGGAACCTGCTCTGGCTGCAGTACTGTTTACTGCATTTATCAGGTGCCTTGGCCAATCCATAAAACCTCTGCTGGGAAAGTCTGCAGATGGAACAGTGGCTGACCAGACTGTAAAAAAATATGTCAGAATCACTGGGATAAATGCCAATAGTCAAACAGAAGCCATTTTAACTCATAAAAGCGCAGAGCAGTGCATATAGGACCCAAGTGAGCAGATTATGTCAAAAACTTGGGGATCTTTCAAGGAAAGAGTAGACCAAGACTTTGGAGTGTCTCTTCTGCACCTGGCAAAATGAGTTATCCTGTGCTATTCTTATGGAGTCATGGCTTTTGTGCAATCAGTACCTGAGCTAGCTAGTATAAAGCTGTCAGATATGCTTATATGATGCTTATGTCCCTTCTGTGGCTTCAGCAAAGACAGGTGTCATAAGAGGCCATCACCTCCATATGAACTTTTAGTTCCATTTTGGGGCTAAATAGTCTAATGCTGTCTTTGACTGTTATTAGCTAGATTATTAATAGTAGCACAGAAGTGATGGTGTCTCTGGTGCCTCCAGCACTGTAGGACCATGCTGAATGGTCTGCCTGTGGTACCAGTTGCTTTTAAGAAGGATGTCAAATACCAGGAAGAATTTAGAACAGCCTGCCAAAAGGAGATGGGATCAGAGAATACAGCTTTAAGCCAGTGTAGCTGAACGGTGACTTCCAAGGAGCCTCAATCACCACATGAAGTCATTTTCACATTGAGAAGATAAGCAGAAGTAAGGGATATTTCTATCCTGTTGAGAAAGGTGTAGACAGATGCAATGGTCAGAGGTCAGACAAATTTAGATTTGAAATATGACATAATTTCTAAGCGGTGAAGATAACAATATTGGAGACCAATGAGAGGGAAAGGGCACCTTTAGTTAGAATATTTAGAAAGTTGCCTAGTGTCACTGAAATGATCCGTTTTAATACAAATGCTATGAAATACGCAGCAGCCTCCGTGCGTGGGTGGGGGCTAGAAAAGCAGCTGAACTGGATGGCTGGAGCCATCGGTGCTGGCCCAGCACCTGCATCTCTGGTTCTCCTGGGTCATTGGACCAGCAATGACTTAATCTCATGCTTCAGGGCTCTCTGCAGGTATGAAGAAATAATTTTGACTCTCAGGGTGCCATGGTACTGTTTTCCATCCTGCACAGATGTTCTGTAACCAGAGGGCAGGCAAAGTCTGGATGGGCAGAGCTCTGGCAATGCTTTTCCCGTTGATGCCTGGCAGTTTTCCACACTCTGGTTGAACCGATCACTGGCCTGGGGTCAGGAAGGCAGTTTCCTGCAAGGGACTCCAGCTTTCTGCCTTTCTCAACAGCATACAAATTGCCTGGTGCTAGGATGCCTTTTGGTGCCTCACCACTGCAAGGGGCCAGGCATCACCTTGGTTTCTGCCCAGGGCACAGGCTGGTTTCTGGACACTGAAATTCCCTGCTCTCCTTGATCAGATGGTTTGGGGGCAATCAAAGAGCCTGCTACAGATGGGAGCTTGGACAGGACCTCATGGTCCCTGGTGGCTTACATGGTATGGGTGAGCTGGGCATGTGGGTGCAGAATTGGTGAGAGACACCTGAGGAGTCTCTGTGGGGTTAATGCTCAAGCCACTTCTCAAAATAAAAAGGAAACAGGTTATTGCAGAGGGTGTTTGCAAGCAAGGCAGATATAGGATTTTTCACTGCATACGCAGGCTAGCTTTTTCAGCTGAACTCCATTTTCCTCTTTTTGGCCAGGCTGTTGTCCACATCTGAACACTGCGTATGAATGCCTGAGCTGATGGGACCAGCAAATTCTCCGCAGCCAGTTACTCTCCTTGCTAATGGTGAGTACAGCACCTCATACCACGAGACCATGACAACTGATTGGGGTTTTTAGGTTTTGCTGAAATGTAAACAATAGGTAATCCAACTTTTCTTCCTTTTGATTGCTTAAATATTGACAGTCTCCAACACATTAGCACTGACTTTAGCCTCAGATTTGTGTGCTGGTCCCACTGATATGAATGGGAGCTCTAATGTTCCTGGCTATAGTACTGCATCTATTGTGTTTTAGCCATCTGCTCCAGCTAATCAAGATACTCAGAAAGTTTGTGCTGTTGGTCTGTTTCTCTTGGTACAGTCAGGATGCAGGAGCTTAGGAAATGAGAGCTAAACCCAAGGGTGGTAAGAGTGTTTATATTGTATTGACACAATGGCCAGCAACACAGTATCTAAGACTTTGTACACTAGCTGGAAGAGATAGGTGTATCTCTGTGTGTACCTTCTGCCATCAGCACAGGAAGAGCAGCGGCAGGGCCACCATGTCAGCAGCACAGGTCCAGTAGTGCCTGCCCAGTGCTTCAGTGGGAGGGAAGGCTTTGGGATGGCATTTGAAGCCCCTCAGGGTTTCTTCTCTGGTTTGGAAGGACTGATGTTCTGGCTGAGATCACATCGATGGATGCAAAATGTGCGCGTGGGGGTATCATTCTGCCAGCTTGCATTGACTGGACTAGGGGTTGTCTTGGTTGTTCAGAGAGTGGCTTTCTCAGCCACCCTTCCAAAACCTTCATGAGGCTGAACATTAAACTACAGCACAAGTAAATTGCCCCAAAATAGTGCCCTAGTGTCCTGAAGGGATTTCATGAGTGCTATGACTAAACTGCCTGGAATGAATTCATAACCTCTGTGGACCTGACACTTAACTGATGGCGTTTAAAAAAAAAAAACAACACATTATTCTGTAAATCAACTCTGTGGAAAACAGTTTGGCTTTCTGTAGCTTTATTTTAGGGTGGCACACTTAATCCTCTTGTGGAGACATAATCTAACATTGTAAAATAAAACAAATGAACTGACATGTAGACATTACTCCTTCTCTGGAATTGTATATATTATTAATAGTAAGAGCAGGAGACATCCAGAGCACAAAAGGGATGAGTCCGCTGAAGATTTTTTGTATATTCAGAAGCATCTTTCTAGAAATTTTGGGTCTGTTTCTTTCCTTCCACCAGTGTTTCTGGGGGGAGAGGATTGTATGGGTCTTTATTTCTTGCAAAAACAAACTGACGTATGAGTTCAGAGGAACATCAGAAGGTTGTGGCTATGAGCCACTTCAAGGGGTCCAGAGCAGCTGGAAGCACTGCTGCATCCCTGCATCCATCCCTGCATCCAGGCACTGAGGTCACCATTTCCAAAAGTGGTTGCCATTGCTAATGCCCACATTTCAGATCTCAGAGCTCCTGCACTACTGCAATTCCTGCTGTCTGCAGCTGTTCTTACCAAGGTAAGCCACCTAATCTCATGTTTGTAATGTCACCCCATGTGTCTACCCACGCTAAATGTCACTCCCTCCTACGACTGGCTGGCAGCAGCTCAGGGTGTCAGGCATTCCTGCAGTTTTCCAGCACTAAAATCTGGATAATCCAAGGTGCTTAACGTAAAGATTCCACTTGCAAACTCCAATTACTCTTTACAGTTACTCTGCTGTGTGCTTGTAAAAACAACATTACTTCAGAAAGGCTTCACTGCATGAGCACCAGGGCATTTTGATTTTTTTACTATCTCAGCAAAACAGTGGGCAAGTATGATCAGTGCCTGACAGCTTGGCTAATTTAAATGCAAATGTCTAAAGCCTGTCAGTTATGGGAGAAACAGTCAATTAAATAAAGACATCTCCCATGACAAGGGCAATTAAGTGGGCTGCTTTTCCTCTTACTGTGCAAAGATTTTCCTTAATTTCTTGTCACTTGCTGAGCCAGCTTTGGCTTTTCTGCTTGGGCTCACAGCCCAGGTGTGATTGCTTGTTCAGGGTGCCTCTGTAGCTTGAGTCCCTTGCAGGAGGAGGGCAGGAGGGTGAAGCCAAGCTCCCTCTTTGCAGGGATGATGCTGAAGAGTAGCTGAAGAAACCTGCTGCCCTGACAGAGCAGAAGGGCAGCTCAGACAGGTGTCCTTCCCCTGCCAGCCTCATTTGCAGCCGTGTTAAAACACACAAACATGCACACACATGCATGCATCGACTGCTTGTTTCCTTGCTCTTGTATACTCGGCCCTGGCACCTTATCACTCATGGAGGGTATCTGTAAGCACACCACGGCTTTAACCCTGTCCTGGCTGCTCTGTAAATTTGCCAAGCTCAAAGGAAAAGTCTCACGGGCAGCTCCCACTGCTCCTGCAAATGTGGCCAGGCAGATGAGGGCACCATGCAGCCATTGGGGTGGTCTGGAAGAAAATACATTTCTAACATTGTTAAATCAATCTTTTTTTTTTGCCCTATCTCACACTCTCTTGAATAATTTAACTTTAGCCTGATGCAATCTCATGGTTGTACACAGAGCCAGCCTGAACACCCAGGGACCCCGTGGCTATACCCTATCCAACCAAACCTGTGCATGTCTGCATGTGTGCATGTGCACGCAGAGCACCTTGCAGCCCAGGAGACTCCCACTGCAGGAAAAGATGAAGCCAACAGCTTGTCCCTGTGTTTTATTTTGAGAAAGGTTTGCAAGTGAGTAACCAATCCTCTGTATAACATCTGGGTCCTGGCGGGTCAAACCACCGAGGTGCTTTGAGTACTCTGTGGTGGAGGCTGGCACTGAGCTCAGCATCTGCAGTCACCAGGAGATGATAGATTCGGTGTTATTAACCCTGCCTGACACATGACGATGTGGAGATGGAAAAAATAAGAGTGTACCTCAGGAAGGTACACCCCTGCACCCATGATGTGAGCTGAGCAAAATGTATTAAAACTGGGCCCCTAGTCTTCAGAAGGGGATCCAAAGCAAATGAGATGGTTTGTAGCATTGTGGTAACATCTAGCATACTTTTCTCACCACTCTCTCCCGTAGTGTATCTGCTCATCACATCCACCCATTGCCTTTTGTGGTGTATTTCAAGGGGCACCTTTATGGGAACTACCCTGTATGAGACTCCAATGCTTTTCTTTACACAGCAGATTTCTGATCCCAGAGATGCCAGGTCTCTAGGCATTACCATGACACTGTCAGTAATGCCTGCAGTTGTTCTTACTTGCTTTTGTTAATAGAAGCAGACTGTAACTGATTTTTATTTTTTTCCCCCAGAAAATGAATTATAGACAAAAGGTCTGTGGTGCACAGACAAGTCTCCCTTCCCTTGGAGACAGGGCTATGAGATGTTATTCACATCAGATGGGTTAGGAAGTTTTTCTCTCTCAAGGTCTTTAATTCATGAGAACAGGGAAATTCATGGGCCCGATGTGAGCATCTCAGGCAGGTTTCATGTTAAACAGCAAAGCCTCGGCTATACCCAAGGAGGGAGGGAGGTATCCCGACACAGTGGTTTATCCTGTCTCTTCTGGAGTCATCTTTCTCCATGGACTAGGGGACACCTTGCTGACCATCCTGGAGTGGCTCCTCACTTCAGACAGCAAAAGCCAAGGGAGATGAGGTGGGCCTGAGCAGTGTCACCCACCAGACTCCCAATTCCTCCTGTTACCCTACTCTCACCACAATGCCCGCGGGCTTCTGCAGACATTTCCCTGCAGGGCTGAGCTGCCGCTCAACCTTCCTGCAAGGCCACACCTGACCTGGGAAGTGGTCTGCTATGAAACTGCTCCAGGCTCCAGGGTCAACATCTCTTTGCCGCAGGGGCCACTGCAGAGTGCTTGTCCCTCCACAGACTCAGGCAGGCATCACCATACTGCTCACAGCCAACTCATGTCTTGGAACTTTTCCCTGTACATTTCAAGTTTATTTTCTTAATGATTCTGGCATGATTAATACTGGGTCCTAGAGTTCAGGGTGGCAGTTTTCAGAAAATATAGATAGCCTAATGGTCTGTGAGCTCACAAAATGTAGGTCATATTATTCCGGCAGAAAAATTATCCCAGCACTGCTGTTAATATACCAAAACACAGACTTCAGTAAACATAATAGATAAATCCCATTTTTGGTTCAGTGCACAGCGTTTGAGATTCATATATCTAATAAAGGTAAATGTTTTATTATTATCCCGTTCTACACTGGACAACAGATGCGTTCAAAGACAGTAAAAGGGCCCCTTGAAGATGGAAACGTAAAGTCTTCTCGCACATGCATGCCTATCTCCCTTATAGCCAAGTGGCACGGAAAAGTGTTGTAACATTTGATTACCAGTGCAGCACAATGGTTAACAAGATACAGATAAAGCTGAAGTTGAGAATTTAAAGTCACCAAAAACCAAACTTGCCACAGCTGCTGTTTTCTGCTCTGTTGCCTCACTTCAGGCAAAAAAAAACACTACTGATGTACTGCTCAGTAAAAGCATTTGCAATGTTTACTTTATATGACACGTGATCAGACAGCGACAAATGTCTCTAACATAATCTTTATAATGCATTTTTCTTTTCCTGACACCTTTTAAAACAACTTAGACTACAGTTTTGGAAAGATGAGTTTTGTGGAGAAATACTTATTATTTTCCTAATATTTTCTTCAGAGCAGGCAGGGTTCCAGCTGTCACAAGAAACTCAGGGGTGAAAGTATAGGTGATCCTTTACTAAATAGTTTGTGCAGTTTTCCCATTTTCCCAATGCTTTTACAGTAAATTGTCTGAAGACGTTTATCTGTACATAGGCATGTTTGTTATCTGCTATTGAGGCAGACAGCACTATTTTTATACATACACTATCGTGGAGGAGTTGAACTGCTGTGGCTACAAAGCATATTGACCATTCACTGTCTCTGAAACACAATGGGGTGATCTACTTTCACTGAAATCCCATAGGGTATATTGAAATATGTACACGAACAACCCTGAAAACTGAGCATAAACAGTTTGATATTTTAAAGCAGGAGTTTTGGAGGAGACACACAGTGCAGTATGCAAGGCACTACCTGAAGCAAGGCTATTTCCACTTTCTTGTGATGAAGTAACGCAGTTCCCAGCTCTTTTTTGAGCAGAACAAAACTATAAGGATTTTTCTCATGAGTAATCTTAGTATTTCTGTGAAATTTCCTATGTTTAACATGGTGACAATGTATTCCTTAGTCTCTTTCTGAAGCATCAAAATTAGAATCAACATATCCTGGCCTC
Organism: Anseranas semipalmata; assembly: GCA_013399115.1. Taxonomy (NCBI): domain Eukaryota; kingdom Metazoa; phylum Chordata; class Aves; order Anseriformes; family Anseranatidae; genus Anseranas; species Anseranas semipalmata. The sequence continues at coordinate 108,302 of VXAA01006842.1, read as the reverse complement.
TGTGATGTACACAGGAGTTTCTATAATAAATAGACTAATAAATACCTACAATTTTTTCAGAAAGGAAGGCTTCATCTTTCAAAACAACTTTCAAATTCAGGGTCTTTTGAATTTAAATCTGAATGCTCTGGGATAATTTTCAAAATCCTCATGGAAATCCAAAACAGAGGTGGATTATTAGAAGTTTATCATCTGTAGAAGACAAATTTTTTTTCATGTACTCTAAAGTAGCATAACTATTACATGTTATTTTCACCAAACTTTATTGGAAGACAAAGTTTCCAAACCAACAGCACAGATCAATTTTGATTGGCTAAGGGACAAATGATTTATTTGAGGGAAATGTACTGACTACAGTGAACTGAGATGCCTGGCTTCAGGCATCTTCATTTGAATACTTTGAACATGAAATATTGCCTCATATGTAATTAGCCCTAAGGAAGCAAGCCACTAGAAAGAATTTATTCTAACTGCACTTTAAATTGCTCTTCCAGTGCCTTCACACTTCATGAAATACGGATCAATTATCTTTTTTTGGCAAATATGGACATACTGTCTTTTGGTAGAGCTTCCTTCATGAATGGCTATTTTTCCTCTCTGGGCTTGATCTGTTCTTGGTTTTCTTTTAATTAAGTTAGACTGTTTGCTAAACTGCACAAACATTTAGTTTAACCTAGGAAAAGTAACCTGCATTCAGCTTGTTTCCTTCTCAAGTTTTGTGCTCATAAGCACCAGAAATTAAATGAACTTATTCTTTTTCCAATGTTAAGTTAAAAATGCCACTTATGAGCAAAGTATTTGTGACCTGAAAATAGACATTCGTAATTGTGCATTTTACAGAATTGGAAATATGCAGAGTTTTCAAAGCTACAGCAGCAGGCTTACCTGTCAGCTGAGAGAGCAGTGAGAGTGAAGACTGACACCCCTACCGAAGTGAGCTGTATGAAGGGGATAAGTTTACATCCAATCCTGCCAAACAGCCACTCATCAGCAAGGTACCTGCTGGCATCCACAGGCACGCAAGTCACTAACAGCAGCAGGTCTCCCAGAGCCAAGCTGGATATGAACAAATTAGGGACATTTCTCATGGATTTCACAGTACAGAAGATCTTAATCAAAGTGATGTTGCCAATAAGGCCTATCAAAATGATGATCCCGTAAATTGTGGGGATGGCGTAGAGGAAGGCTGGGTAGAACCACTCGTCGCCGAGGATGGAGAGGTTTGCACTCTGGTTGATGGAGATGTTGTAGAGGATGAAGTTATCAGTTTCCAGGTCTAGCAGAAGGCACTCTCCAGATGCCATTTTCCTACTTTTCTTTTCTCAGAAGACAACTTTCTTCTTTGAAAATCCTCGAATAAAATTTCTTCCTTTGATTTTGCTGCTGCTTGGTTGCTTTAAACAGTCAGAAGAGTCCAAAAGTCATATCACCTTGTAATACATTTTGAAAATAAATAAAACAAAAAGCCATTGCCCATTGCTCAACAGTACTGTTTCTATAAGTTGAAAGGAGAACATCTTTTACCAGAGTTTAAATCCTGAAACTTGTCTTTTCCTCATTGCCTTGTCTTGCTGTTAGCTATTCCTCAGCTCTGGAAGGCTGTTTATCACATTCAAAGACCAGTCAGTGGGAGGCATTTTCAAATTCGAGGACAGTTAAATTCCCAGCTTCAGGTCTGCCGAGCAGAACGGAGTCCGAAACGAGGGAATTACAACCAGCGAGAACTTTTGGTAGTTGCCGTCATGCTGCATTCCTCATCTCTTCTGGCTTTCAGCACCTGCACTCCTCATTCGGATTTAAAGAGAGGAAGAAGCACGGCTCCTCTGACGGCTCGGATCCTATAGGCAGGATCTTCCGGACGTCAATTCTTCCCCGGCTTCCCATGATGAGAGCAGGCTTGCTTAAATGATCGCAGTCATTCCGTGGGAGCCGCCGGCTAGTGCCGGGGAATGCCAGCCACCTACTGGACAATCTCATCACTGCCTGGGTAGGAGAAAAAATGGGGAAAAAAAATCACCGTTAACTCTTTAGATGAAAAAACTCTGTTAACTGATACCTCTTGAGATGAGGTTCGCCAATATATATATATATATATATGTTTATTTCATACCGCAAATAATGTGATCTTACTGCAAATAATGGGATCTCTTGAGCATTCTTAAATGAGAGCATACATACTTTGTTTGCACTCCAGTATTCAATTGTTCCAATGAAAGACTGTAATGATATGGAGCCAAATTCATCCCCCAGGGCAAATGAACTGAATAAAGCCAATTAAGATAAAATCAACAATATAGATAAGGTAGGCGAATGCGTATTAGCACTATGCACCTGCAGTTAACCAAGGAAGCCTGAACTCTGCACATTTTTTTGTTTATGTTTTAATTTGGAGGTAACAATAACAAGGGACAAAGTTTACTGTTCAAGGCAATCATCACTATTTATGAGGCACCCATCATACCAGCATCTATAGGTAATGCACATTTAGATGCAGCAGAGGGAAACTTACTCAGCTTATAACAGTCTGAAAATGCTCTTTCTTAGAGCTTAATTAAGATATAACCAACACTGATTCCTTACTGCTTTATAACGGATAGGTTATTTATGATTATATACAAGGTCTTTCTGGACCGCAGAGAAATACAGCTAATTTGGAAAGCAGCCTGCAAAATTAAATGAAGCTGTAATTTACATTTCTCCTTGCAACTGCTCATTTTTGCAGGCAAAAAGAATGTTTTATCAACTGCTAGAATTACTTGGAAGTGAGGGGGATGGCGATTCAAATCAGACATTGACAATAAAGTGTGATCGTTGGTTTGTTGAGAAAGAAAATATTTCAGAATATGATTTGAAAAATGTCCAGGCACACGGGAGCCATGTCCCAGAGTGGGATCATAAGATGGAGACTTCAGGAGCTGTTTTTCTGCCTCATTCCTGTGACCCAGGTCAATGTTTTCATCTATTTTGCTGCTGTTCACTCTCAGTCAACAAAGGACCTATGTGTACCCTTAACTTTAAGTAGGGCTACTTACATATGTTTTCAAGACAAGCACCTGAGAGAGTGCTGTGCTGAGAGCTCAAGAGAATGGAAAAGAAGCCAGATTTTCTAGTATTCCTTCCAGACAAAAGCCTGCTTTTAAAAATAGACCTGAGTTTGCCATCATTTATTAAAAAAAAAAAAAAAGAGGATGCAGAGCTACTGTGCCACCTGATCCACATGCACAGGCGAAGCACTTCAGTGGGTTGGGGCCAGCTCTGTGCAAGGCTGCTGGGTTAGGCAGAGCCCAGCTGGAGGCAGCCCGGTGTTTGGCACAACAGGACACGTGCCGAAGGCAAGGAGAGACACCATGGGGCTACCAAAGCAGCATGGCCACACTGCGCGCTGGGACACCTCTCTCAGGAGCTCCCCCAGGTTTGCTGGGAGTCTGGTCAGAGGGGCTGCACAAGAAAGGGATGCATGCTTCCACCTCTTTGCTTTCCGAGCTTTGTGATAAAGCAGAAGGGTCATTGCTGGAACAGAGAGGAAGAAGAAGGAGCAGCCACTTGATGTAATCCATGTCTGGCATCCTGATTGGCAGTCAGCAGTGACCTGCTCTGAGCAGGAGATGGGGCCAGACCTCCCACAGTCCCTTTCTGCCCAAAAGACTTGGTAATATTCTAGTACCTAATGGGGGGCTACAGGAAAGCTGGGGAGGGACTCTATCAGGCAGTGTACTGATAGGACAAGGGGTAATGGCTTTAGACAAAAAGAGGGTAGGTTTAGATTAGGTGTAAGGAAGAAATTCTTTACTTAGAGGGTGGGGAGGCACTGGAACAGGCTGCCCAGAGAAGCTGTGGATGTGCCATGCCTGGAGGTGTTCAAGGTCAGGTTGGATGGGGCTTTGGGCAACCTGGTCTAGTGGGAGGTGTCCCTGCCCATGGCAGGGGGTTTGAACTAGATGATCCTTATGGGTCCTTTCCAACCCAAACTGTTTTATGATACTATGATTCTACGCACCTCTGAGGTTTGTAAACCCACCACTGAGAGCCATAACAGTTCCAGATCTCATCATGAGCCTTTAGTCTTCTGGACGGACCACAGAATTGTTCATTTGCCAAAAACCCTCTAATAGAGCCACTAAGTCATGATTCATCACAATTTAAATGGTTCTACATTGAAATCTTTCATACTGTTACACAGTGAACAATGTGGGGTGAACAAAGACAGGAAAGGGAAAGCTATTCTGGAACCACTTGTTATTTTCCAGTAGACTTTGATGTTGGTCACTCCTCTCTTCTTTTGAGGTGAGTGTAGGCAGATCAGCATGTCCCAGGTGCCTCAACGAGTAATGGAAGAGGCTTTCATGACCTCTGAGAGGATTCAATTCACCATTGTCATTGCAAGGTGGCTATTTCATTCCAGGACACTTTTCAAGTCTAAAGTAAAAGATTTCTAGTTTGGGGGTTTGATAAACTAGGCTTCAGGTTTTAGGACAACCTCTTTTGGCCATAGAGAATGGGAAAGTGAAAAGACATGCAGAAAAGAAAAAGAAAAAGAAAAAGAAAGAGAAAGAGAAAGAGAAAGAGAAAGAGAAAGAGAAAGAAAGAGAAAGAGAAAGAGAAAAAGAAAAACAGGTCCAGTGAAGCCTGAAACTTAGTTTAGATTATAAAAACATTCATTGTTGATGTCAGACTTAACGGACTGCTCCAGGTTACATGACTGCTACCAACATGCAAGACACAGGCTTTATTCACAATTGCCTAGCCTACAAATGTTTCCCATAAGTAACTTAGAAATGTTGAGGATGTTTTCCAGAGATGTTTTTGTCTTGTCATAATTTGAATATGAGAAGTTTTGTTAATTATAATTTTTTTTTTTTTCATTATAAAATGAGTGCTCTCTAGCATTTATCTTCCCCGAGCAGGCAAAACATCTGGGCCTTTATATGAGCATTGGCACCTCTGCTATAGTCTTTATTTCAAGCTTCCAAACCTCTCTCCAAAGCAAGGTAAGCATAATTACCCGTATTTCACTGGGGGTAACCTTCATGCAGACGCAGAAAAAAAGTGACTGGCACAAAGTTACTTGACAGGCTGTTGGCAGAGTTGTGAATAGAATAATGAAGGTCTCCCAAGCCTGGCCCTGCATTGTAATGCTTTTCTGCTGGACAATGAGAGATTCCACAGATACTTTCAATAGATGCATTTTTTCAGCTCTCAACCTTTATCCAGCGTCTAAATGATAGCTGCAAAGAGGCAATCTTCTTTCTCCTTAATTGTGCACAATGGGGGAAATTTGTAAAAGAGCTCCATGAGCAAAATTTTCAAAAGCAGTAAAACCTATTTGAAAAGTAATGAATTTTAGGCTTCTACACTGCTCATGAACTCACCACCCAGAAATGGAGCCAGAGTTTTGAACAAATGCAATTGGCCTTGAGAGAAGTACATGAGGACCAGTTTTTCAAAGGAACTCAGTGAGCTGCAGCTGCCACCGTGACAGCTACAGGCAGATTTTCAAAGAGCTCAAACACCCAGTGTACTGAGATCTTTTGAAAGATGCTGATCATTTATTCTTCATATCTAAATGTGTGGGTTTTTGTTTTGTTTTGTTTTGTTTTGTTTTTTGTTTTTTTAATCTAGTGCAACAAGGGTTTTCTAAGTTGAAGCACAGCACTCACCTACTGTCTGGGTCTTAAGATGAGTGGAAATTTTCCCTGAAAAATTAAGATGTGGGACCCCTTCCAAACAGCTGAGAAACCTCGCAATCTTCAGGGACAGAGGCTGATCACGGCCCCTTTGAGGTCCCACGAGAGATGCTCTGGTGGTGGAAGCCAGAGGACACTGCCGCAGCCACCCACAGACCTCGTGGCTGGCTGAGGCCAGCAGCATGCTCCACACTGCAGAGGTGGGGGCGATGGGGATCATCCCCCAGAGAGCATGGCTCTTTGCTGAGGGTGTCATTATCTTACTACTGTATGACTTTCCTTTGTAGTGGCCTCTTGCGCAACGCCTTGGAGAAGAAGCATAAACTCCTTTCCAGAGTCAGAAGGGATGTCTCTGGACTCTGTTCCCTGATAACTGGGTCACTGGGGCTAGGAGCAGTGACCAGGGATTGCTTCCTGCTGAGCCCTTCCATTGATTTACCAAATATTCCTCTTCTGCAAATTATTCATCTCCCAGAGGGAAAAAAGTGACGGAAAGCATCCTTCCTATGATCTGTTCAAGTAAGGTCTTCATTTTTACTGCTGTCACCCCTACCTGTTCACATCATGCTCAGTGTCTCAGTTCACCTTTCTGTTTCAGTCACTGAAGTTAACAATAACTGTTTACAAAAGGGTAATTTTCTAACAGTCCATTCCAGAGATCTGATTTACAGCAGAGCTTTACAAGCAGTTAATTACATTAAAATATATATTTTTTGAGCAATGATCTGGGTTCATCCTTGCATAACTGGAGGTCAGATTGGGTGGAGAAGAAACTGAATATAACCCATGATATAGAAGTCCCTTGAGTAGATACTACATGCTGATTTCTTGCATGTGTATATATGGAAATGAAGCATTGTCAGGTTTGCTCCTTGATCAAGCAGCCTTGCTGTAGATGAAGATGCAAGCCACAGAATGCGAAGCACTCCTACTGTGCCCTTGAAAACAGCTTACTCATCCTAAATTAGACAACTCCTTCAGTTTGTTATTGAACTTCATAAATCCCGTACTCACTCCCAGCATCTCATCATGACACAAAGTCATCAAAAACAGATACAGCTGGAAGGGACATCTCAACTTGTTAGCACCTAGGACGTATGCTCACAGAGAAGGAAGGATTTGAAGGAGACAGCATGCAGACATTTATTTACAGGAATCTCCTGCCAGGCTTGAAGAGGCAAAAACGTAACGGCATCTAAAATGCAGCAAGTGAGAGGGAGGCTGTGTGGTGGACCAGCAGGAGGAAGGAACCAGCCTGTGCTTTGAAAACGTGTAATGAGAAGGGACTTGAGAATGTATGTATGAGATGCTCTTGAGGATGGAGTAGCAGGAAAAAGTGCATGAATAGTGTGGTGTGAGCCAAGAGAAAGGAGAAGGACCTTGACAGCAGCCCTTTGCACGTATTGGAAGAGCACAACTGCATTTTTTGAAACCAGAGAAAAGAATGACATAGCAGGGAAGATATGAGTGGATCTCTGTGCTGGTTTCACACTGATGACTAGCTAAGCTCCACCGCATCACTCTCTCACTCTCACTCCTCAAAAGGACAGGGGGAGAAAACACAATGAAAAAAAGCTCAGGGGTTGAGATAAGGACAGGGAGATCACTCACCAATTACTGCCACAGGGAAAACAGACTGAGTGTAAGGAGATTAATGTAATTTATTGCCTATGGATAGTAGAGTAGGGCAGTGAGAACCAAAAGCAAACTAAAAACACCTTCCCCCATCCACCTTCTTCTGCCTCCTCCCCCTGAGCAGCACAGGGGAATGGGGAATGGGGGCTGTGGTCAG
>VXAA01006842.1:89007-100488 GCA_013399115.1 Anseranas semipalmata | reverse complement strand
CTCTCACATTTCTCACTCCTCTCTCCCAGCTGCTGTGGCACAGCAGTTTGTTCCCTTCCTTAGCTCTGCTCTCCCAGAGGCCCAACCAGCGTCGCTCCCTGGCTCGGCTCTGGCCAGCAGAGGGTCCCTTTTGGAGCCGGCTGGAGCTGGCTCTGATCTGACATGGGGCAGCTGCTGGGCTCTGCTCACAGAGGCCACCCCTGCAGCACCCCTGCTACCAAACCCTTGCCACATAAACCAAATACAGAACCCTACCTGTAAAAGACATAGGAAAAGCTTCATCCTATATACTTATACAGTACTCCCCCACCCAAGACAGATAGACATGAGGATGCAGAAGGAGGAACAGATAGAAAGCTGTCTCAAGTGATAAGCAATCAGGAAAAATGGCGGCAGAAAGACCTTGGTGCAGAGAAAACAAGATCTCTGTTAAGCATACTGAGTTTCTGCTGACAACTGATCACTCCCAAGGAAACATTACAGGAGAAGATTCCTGTCCTGATAGATGGAAGCAAAGCAAAGTTGGACAGATTTGAGAGTCTTCTGCAGGAATAGAAGAGATGAGTTTGTGGATGTGGACAGCTCAAATGGGAAAAGAATGGTGCAAAGGGAACAGCACCCTGAAACCCCACAGACATCTGAGGGAGATGAAAAGAAGCCATCAAAGATGCTGCAAAAGGGAAAAAGTGGGCAGAAGAAGAGAGGTTAGCTGCATAAATCAGGGAAAGTCAAAATTTTGGGCTAAGTGTATGGTCAAGTATATTGTCCTAAGTAACTGCTTGGCCAAGGATGGTGAGGATGGTGCATAACTTAGGCTAGATTAGGCTAAAAAAGAAAGAGTTAGAGACTTTTGTGCTAGAAATTTCAGTGCAGTGGCAGGGGATAAATCCAGACTAAAATTTGAAGTGGAGTTGAAAATGAAAATTCTTCTTCCATGCAAAATCTGTTTTCCAGCGTAAGATTAAAAACAGAAGCTGGGTGCAAGAAGGATGAGGACAGCAGCTTTAGAAAGGGCAAGCAAAGTGCACACACACCTTGTCCTTTGTTCCCTATTTCTTTCTGGAGGGCACTTCAAAGGCAGGCACTTTGGTCAGAAGTTCCTGGAAGGTGAAGGCAAACAAACATCTTCAGCTGTCAGCCACCAGCAGAGCCAGCACTTTCCTGAGGTTGCTGGTGCTTAACAGGGACATGGAGGCATCTCCCTGGAGAGACAGCCAAGTAGATCAGAGCACTGGATGGCATGCATGCTGCAAAACAGGTAACCTCAGGGCTGTAACACCAATCTCAAGGCAGCAAACCCACCCTAGTAACACATTTTTTTTTTAAGATCTGCTGCCAGAGAGCTGTGAACTCCTCTGGGACAATTAGAAGTTATGTCAGTGCCAATTTAATAGACTTGGTAGGTGAAATCTGGGTAGAGTCAGCCTGAGCATTTATTTAAATATTAACCCTGGCAAGACCAGACAGGAATGCTAAAGGCCATAACATCCGTATTGAGACCTTGAATTACGAGCATCTGCCCCTAGCTGTATCACTTTTCAGACTTTTGTTCCTCCTGGCCCCTGGCATGCAGAAGAAGCATTCAGGACCTGCCAGCCCTTGTAACTCCTACCCTGGGCTAATAGGTTCACCCCAGTTTTGCCCCCTTCCCTTTCCTTTCCCAGTGCCCTCCTGTTGGCTCTTGGTGTATGAACATTTTCTCTTCCAGTGCTGTTGCTGACAAGCAGCTGGTGCAATAAATTATTGCCGAATACCTGCTATTCTTTCCATTTTGTAATGAAAGTTGCATTGAAGATGCATTTTTTTTTTTTTAAATCTTAGTTGCCATGGGAGAGAACAATTCCCCAGCTAACAGAAAGACAGACGAAGATGGCAATACTGTTATTATTAATAATAAAGGTGGTACTCTGGGAGATGGGAACAAATGAAACACCACAGTGTCAACTACATATTTTAAGAGAAAAAAAAAAAAGTAAAATTTGTTGTCAACAAGGTTGTTTAAACTTTTTTTTTTTTCTTAACAAGGGATTTCAAAGCTAGCTGGCAAAAATCACCAAGAAATGCACTGGAGAAGCACAGCAATGTAATATTACCATTTACCATCTTTATACTGTACCTGAGGGATGTTTCGGAAAACGAATCACATAACATAGAGGCATTCAATAATGATAACTCTGAACAAATTGTTTTTCTCGACATCTACTATCTGATTTGCTTTCTATTACCTTCTCTCTCATGAGAAGGAGAGGAGATTTGAGATAAAGGAACTAATTTGCCTCCTAAGTTAAAACCAAGGACAGCTGCAGGTGTGACAAGTAAGAGGGAGCAGACTGCACCGATGCTCTGGGTTGAGTCCTGGGTGAATCCCAGCATCCGCCTTGCACCTCTTGTCCCAGACCTGCACCCTGTGCAGGCATGGCACAACAGCTTCCCATGGGGAAAAGACAAACAAAACAAAACAAAAAAAAACCAACTCAAACCCTTACAGACTTACAGAAATGCTGAGGGTTGGAGTTTTGCTCGAGTATATGGCCACTAGAGGACACGGGTGAGATGTGCTTTTTGCTGAGCAGTGCTTCGGCTTGCTATCCACTTTGCATTAAGCTAAATGCTGCGTCTCGCTTGCTCAGATGATGGGAGTGGGGCAGGGGCAGGTGGGTGCTGCTCAGTGCAATTTCCCCTATCAGTACGTGAGCAGGGACTGCATGGTGCAGGGTGAGCAGTACTGCAAAATGGAGGGTCTGGCGTGTTCCTGTTGTGTCTGCAGAGCTCAACAGAGCTGTTTTCTAAGTCTTCTGTGTGTAGGCTGCCACATCCCTTTGCGAGGGGTAGTAGCAGGTGGAGGTGGCTCTCCCCACTTCATGGTATGACTCCTTGTGGAATATATACTCTCCATGGAGCAAAAGGACCTGAAGAGCAGGGCTGGGTTTAATCACAGGGGCATCTACCTCCAGATATTGGGCAGCAGCCCTAATATCTATCATTGGACCCCAGGTGGCAAGAAACCACACAAGTGGGTAATTAGAGACTGCTCTTCCCTGCAGTCAGTGTGTCTGCAGGTGACAGAAGCTGGCAAGGAGCAGATAGCAGACCTTAGAGGACTCAGAATATCTTCAGCAAGGTCACAAATAAAGCCCTGTTAGAAGGGCAGGCAGCCAGCTGTGAAGGTGTTTGGAAAGCATCCCCCACAAACGCTTGAAAACAAGTCCACCATCTGAGGCAGAGAAATGGCTGAAAGGATATCACTGCATTCTTGGGAGGATGCAGAAAAATGGGAAATTGAGGTGCCAGCAAAGCACTCTGCTGCACTGACCTGTGCTGATGGGTGCCCTGATTTGGAGGATACTCCTACAGCAGTGAGAGAAAGAGGCAGAAGCAGGGCAGAGCTTCCCCTCTTGTCTCAGTTTAATTAAGCTCTGGGTTTAATTTAGTGGGCTGTGCTCCCTTATCCCACCACCCATTTGCAAGATTCATCTTAGTGGCTTTGCATATCAACAGAGCATCTGTCTGACTGGCTTCATCCTTATTGCTCAAATTCAGCTAACTTAAAATATGAAAGCAGAGGTTAGTGTGCCCGAGGAGCAAGGGAAGAATGTTTTTTTTTCTGGAAAGCAAAACCAGCTACTGGTGTAGTCTAGTCTTTTAAAACACCTCCTACGAACATGACAGCACTGGCTTTTGTGCAAAGAAATTGGTTTATTCCTTTTTTTTTTTTTAATTATATTTTTAGTACTGTAGAATATGCAATGTTGAACCTGACAAGGGATAGCAGAAGGAAAGATGGTGCAGTTGTCACACTGATATCCAAAACACGCAGAGAGAGAACTAGGGTGCCACAGGACAGACACCTTGCTTCTGATGTTGTCATATTAGATGTCACTATACTAAAAAATAAAATCAGTAGCTATATGGAGAAATGTAAGGTCTTGGGGAAAACTCAACATAACATTCATAAGGGGAAGTCATAACTCATGAGCATGTTTAAGTTAACAGGCAAGGAGGTTGTATCTAAGTGTAGACAGGTGATACACGGGAGCTTGGACTCTCTGAAAAGTTATTGTTTAATAACAGCTAAAAAATAGGAAACAAAGTATAGAAATGAGTCACTCTCCTCCAAGAAGAAAGGCAACCAGAGCAGTCAGGGAAGCTCTCCTGCACTCTGTGTGGTACAAACTATTCAGAAGTGTTCTGGAAAAGGGAGTGATCTGTGAAGAGCCAAAGACTGTTGATGGTCCTGAGTTGTTCAAGACAGTAACAAGGAAAGCTGATTGCTAAGACTGACAGAAAACTTGGTGTTTGAGTTGAGTGGCTGGACAATAAATGACAAGAAACACAATGTAATACCCATGGGAATAAATGACTTTGAGTACCCATACCCATCATACCCATATTTGATGGAATTTAAACAATCTGTTTCCAGTAAGAAAAACAACCTTGAAATCACTGTGATTAATTCTCTGAAAACACCAGCTCGATACACACAGACCTAAAAGCAAACAACAAGGAAGGAACGATGAAGGAATAAGTAGGGAATGAGTCATTCATTTTAATGTCTGGGTTTCCAGCCCCTTACAAATGATAGCACTAATTGCATTAAAGAATGGCAACTGCTCTGCATGGCATGGAATGCCTTAATCTGCATTTGCCAAAGGATATCACATGATAGTGTTTGATGTTGCTGGGACATACTTATTCACAATACAGCAGAAAATTTGTCAGTGATGAAGCACTGGCTGGCAATCTTTAGTTTTTAGTGTTTTCTAATGCAAATATTTACATTGTCTCATGCTGAGGAACTAGTTATGTGTTACCAAAACCCCGGAGATTATTGTCCATACCTCCAGAAGTCATCTGCAGGCTGATCGTAAAGTCATATATGCACCATTGGCCCAGATGCTCAAAAACATTTGGGAACATAAGTCCCACTGAGATCACTGGGAGCTAAGTATCTAAATACTTTGTGAATCCAGTTATCAGCAATTGTCTTCTTATTTGTTAGCTATAGATCAACAGAGCTGATAAAACCTGGGTTAAATTTTAAATAATGATGTTTGGATGCTCTTGACTTTCTTGTACTAATTAACATATTGACGGGCTTACATTCTCCAATGGAAACTCATATTTCATCTATGAAAACAGGCAGGATATGAGCCGTGTGCTCTGCCAATGTGCTAACCAATGCATCACTCTCAAGAATATCCCAATATCATCAGAATCCAACCTAAGATAAAGGTTATGTTCTGTCAATATTCATTTTTGGGCTCAGAGGAGAGAGTTGATGTTTGACGTAATCACCACTTTGGTGACACCTGAAAGAGCTCACAGCTCTGCTCATCAGCAGAGTTTGCATTGACTGCTAGAGGTGCCATATACTTACAAAGTCAGAATATTAGAAAAATATTGAAAGTCAGTATCTGCTATCATCATTATCAGATATTCTAATTAGCTAGACAGAAAGGCAATGAAAGGGAGCTGCAATTTCAGACAAATATAAATTTCTGTGATAGCAGCCATGTTTTTAGTCTCACATTCAATTACACTGAATGAAATCCCAAATTCCCATCATAAACTGGGATACCTCAGTCTTTTTTTCAACTCAGGTGAGGACAATGCAATCAAAATCCTCAATATTTGTTATTTGGATAAATCAAAAACATTTCATTTCAATGTTTTTCAATAAATTGAAATTATATTTTTTCAATTCAGCTGAATAAATAATTGTTTTTCCCATTTTGTGACATTACTGCATGAAAGCTTTATTTGGGGAGCCAACTGTCATAACTCTCTCTTTTAAGCCAAATCTTACAGCATCTTCCATGATGCGGCACGTAATAGATTCAGAAGAAAAAACACATTTCCACCCTGGAAAATACATCTAGATCCATAAAAGAGAATAGGGCCATAAATTATGGCTGCATGTAACAGAGGACTGAAGTGGAATGTAATTTAATATGTTTTTGTTTGTTTGTTTGTTTTATAATTGCTTCTGAATGACATATTTCTGATCTGTATAAGAAAATTGAGGATTCTAGTCTGAAGCAACACAAAATTAAAAACTTGATTTAGAGTTTCTTGATGGGAAATTTGGTTTTGTATTTTCAGTTAGTCATTCTTATGAAAAACACAAAAGCCCCTGTAGCTTTTTGGGTACATTCTGCTTCCTCTGTCCCAGCTGTAAACTACTACTAGTCATTGTTCTGCTCTTGAAGGAAAATAAGATTCAGACTCAAATAAATAAAGATAAGACATCCCTTGAGAAAAAAGCTAAACCAACTAATATAAAAGAAATGCACAGACTCTTGAATTGCTTTGGAATAACTTATTTAAATGTATCCTGCAACAAACTACCACTTTATCAGTTTATGAACAGTTGAAGGAAACATTTGATGACTATCCCAAACCATAGTGATTTAGATGAGTGCATCTGACAGCAAAACTGTCAAAGAAATTTGCAGCTAAAGATCTGCTGGTTTCAGTGGGCTCCATTAATGAATGAAGACCGTAAGGTAACAAGAAATAATAATGGATTTGGGATTTTCTGGAACTTAAAGACTTCAGGAAATAGAGGATTTAAAAAAAAAAAAAAGCAGCAAAAATTTGGGTGTTACAACAAATTGGAAAATTATTCAAAACCTTCCATACCTTTAGTGAACCAGCCTGTCAATTTAATAAATTGTTCGGTTTTCACAGCATGGCAATGAGTGCCCAGCCAGCTGGTGGATGAAATGATCTTATCTTACCTGTCTGTGTGTGCTCTCCCTGAAGTAGGACACAATTCAGTATCTCCCTGGCACAGCGCTCTGGGGACAGCACTGGCTTAAATAATTCCCCTCTCCTCTCCATTGGTGGTGTCTTTCCACAGAGCATGCTTCCTCCACTGCCGTGCTGAGAAGGAAGAGAAAGGTGGACAAGGAAAACACAGCCTGGCAGCAAGGCAGTGTGCACCAGTGTGGGGCTGGGAGCAAGCACCTGGAGACTGGGGCTGGGAAGGACCTCCTCACCCCAGGACCTCTGCTGCAGCCCTCACCACAAGAAATCACACCCTTGTTTCAGGCTCTGTGGTGTCAGCTGAAGGATGGACTCTGTTACAGGAGGGCAAGGCTAACTGGCCAAGGAGATGTATTCAGAGGAGTGCTTTGTATAAACAACTTCTGCAAGATATGGGTTGAAAAATATTCAGAGTGGTCTTGTGGTATTTCTGAACATCTAAACTATGACGAACTAATAACAGGAAAAAAAGGGGAAAATCAATCATTTGCAACAAGCAATTAGGTTAGCTACAGTGAAAGCAGATGGAAGGTGAAGGCTTTGAAATAGAATTACAAGGGTGAGCTTTTGTCCCCAGAATAGATGCTGCATCAGAAGAGAACATGAAAGTGTGAAATTGGTCAAGATTTGTCTTATTTGGAGCACAGCTTTGTTTGCAATGGGACAGACAGCCAATTCTGATCTCATCCTCTTTTTTTTTTTTTTTTTTTTTAATGGCATAAATTCCCTGAACTCACAGGGAACTCACAGGGCTTACTGCCCTGATTTACCATAAAAACGTACATAACAATGCTCAGCAAATTCTATTCTGCATTTATAGCAACTGCAGAGAGAGACAAGACTGATGTGCAGAACTATGTGTGCACTTGGAAAATCTGTCCCTGAATCAGAAGAAAGCTCACTACACTTCATGAATAAGAAAGACACAGTGTGCAACTTCCATTCCATTTAGGAAGAATTCGTTCATAAACAAGAATTCGTTCCTAAACCTCACTGGGAAATCAGATTACAAAAGGTTTGTAGACAATGTGCCAATGGATGTGATTTACAAAGACCTCAGTTGAGTTACATCATTCCACTAACAGGTAGCTTTTCTTTGGCCACTGCTTCCAACACTGGGTGTTATCTACATGAAATAAGACAGACGGGAGATCTCTGGAGTTACAGTATAACAGTGGCTGTAATGCCTCACTGTGACTACCAAATGGAAAGATCTTTCAGAACGATGCACATACCCTCAGCTAAAATCCACTCAATGCTGCCTTGAAACAATACCTGCATTCAGATATGTATTGACAGCTCTTAACACTCCTTTCTAAGTTTTGACAAGTCAGTGTCCCAGCTTATTTAACTGAATAAACAAATTAGTAGTTTACTGGGCAGACAGACAAGTGAGTGGTAAATAAATGACTTGGAGTTATTTCCTCAGCATAGCACTGTGCTTCAGCAAGCATTCTATTCACAGAAATCCCAAATAAGTGGCTTCTGATACAATACAGCACCAAGCATAACTATTGCTTTTTCTTCATTTCATGGAAGTAATCCTATTATCTGCCAGACCACAATGTTAGAAGAGACAGGAATTCAAGTACAATGTGAATATATCAGCCTGGAATTTCAGTGAAACTTTGAATAAAGGAAGGGACAAAAGCTTCTGGCAAATGCTTTGAGGATCTTTTACAAAGAGACAATTCTATGCAATCATTTAACAGGAGCAGTAGTTGTGACATCTTGCTTTGATCCCTTTACTTGGACACATGCAAATAGGATATATACTTACTTTGGAGTGATTTTCATCCACCACACAATCCACATATTAGCATACTTCTAGGTTGCCTGTGTTGTTGATTTGGATACAATATCCTGTGCTAGAAAACGCGAAAGAGCTGCTAATAGCTGGCAGTAAATTTGTGCTCACAGATTGCTTCCAGCTGAATTAAACCAATCTGATCATAATATGCTCCTGTCTGCTCAGTAGATGTATGTCACTTTTAGAAGAGCTTCACCTTTCAGCAGTAATAGGGCAGGACCTACAACATTAACACTTACTCACACAGCAGAGGCTTCCCACATGGTAGGGAATATGCATTTTTTTTTTCACTCAAATGTCAAATATAACACACACATCCCTAAGTAATTTAAACTGATCGTTGGCAGTCTGCCTGCTAATTGAATTCCCTCTCAAACTAATCCTGACCCTTATGGTGAAAGCTGGGTGGAAGAAAGGGCAAGGAAGTTCTCCATCATGAGCAGATGCTGTACCATCACATACACGATAGCTTCTGAAAAGTCACAGGTGAGTGGACTGAACAATAAAGATATGACATGTGTCTATACTGCCAAAAGTCTTAGCTTCCCTGTTCATTCCCAGATCTTGGTCCACTGATTGTCCACACTGCACAAAACACACTGCATAAAACACAACCCCAAGGCTGAACCAACTAGTTCCTCGCAAACAAAACCAGGGACTACTCTCAACAATCAGTTTGAGTAAGGCTTCATCATGTTTGCCTCCTTTAACCCAACAAGGTCCTCCAACACTGTTTCTGTGGGTCTGATAGCCTTGGGTATTCTCCAGTGTTCTTATGCCACTACATCCCAAAGCACCCCTTGCATGTTCTTGGTGTCCCATTGTAAAAATGCCACTCTGGTGAGCTGCAGTCAAGACCTTCAGACGCTATGGACTGAGAAAACACATGACAAAATACATGGGTATTGGGCTGTGAGTTGGGATCCTGAGGAGGCCTGTGCCAGTGCAATACAGTGTGGATGCCCAGCTGATCTGTACAGGGCTGGCTTGAACAGCAGGTCTGAGACCCTGTGAAACCTGCCAGTCAAAAATCACGTCCCAGACCAGGAACATTTATCAGTGCAGATAACTCCAGAAAAGCAAAAACAGTCTTGCACACTCATGAGAGGCACATTATCAACTGTAAATACCGATTGTCCCAAATGTCTGTGTGTCTTTTGTTAAAATTAAATAGACATCAGAAATCCTTGACTGGCACATACCAAAAGTGAAGTGAAGGATGCTCTTGTTCTCAGTTATTGCCTGAGTTCCTAACAAGGATTTGAAGTGAAACAGCATCACTGGTGTGGTACAGATGTTGACAGTTCAAATTCCTCTGGCAGCTTTCTTCTTTGTGTCAAATACCCTAGCAGAACTGTCTCCTCCAGGAAACAATTAACAATGATCACCTAAGTTTGGAAAGAAACATAGCTGATGAGAACCCAGGCCTACAGAAATCAACAGTAAAATGCACAGATTTCAGCACAGGCAAAACTGTGGTCTTGAGTGAAAAGCACCGTGTGATTACAGAAAATAAAGATGTTTCTGTATTTTTGTTCCATCCATGGCACACTGAAGGACTGAACAAGTGGGAAGATGGGGAAGGGGAGCACGTGTTAGTGGGGCAGGGGCTCCCGCTTCACTCCCAGAGCCAGGGCCCAGAGCACCAACACTGTGCGACAACTGGCCGTCCTTATGTTTCTCACCCTGACTTTTCATTTTCTTCACATCCTGAACCTTGTACTCTCTGTTAATGCCTTTGGTTTGGCAACTTCCCCTAGCGCAGCGGTCATTGCTCCAACCAGCTCATCAATAACAATTTCCCTCATCTTACCCTTCCTATAGTTGGTTCAATAGAGTCATTAACATTTTCACTGGAGTTGGCCCAAATGGCCCTAATCAAGAGAAATTGGCATGCTGGCAAACCCTCTGCAGATCCCTGTCAGAATATGAGGTACCGCCACCTTTTCTGTGTTAGATACCAGGATTCAAAAAACTACCCCCCTCCTCACCTCCCCCAGGTTCATCTTTCATTAGAAAAAGAGGAAAGGTTTTTGGAGTTTTAGATTAAGGCCACAGACCCCACCTCTGCAACATGGGGAACGATGCAGGTATAATTTATGTTTCTTTATCTAATTCATTTTTGGGGGACTAAAATGGGTTGTTGCTTCCTTTTAAGCTCAGGCATCAAAACCTATAAATAGAGGTAGAGATCTGTTTCATAACAGGTTGTGCATTGAAAGTTAAGCATCTTCCCTTTCAAATGCATTTCTTATCAGATGAGGGAGGGAGGAGAAAGGTTTAATTCTGGAATTGTTGATATTTATGAACACATTATAGAAATACCAGCCTCAGCCAGATAAGCAGCTCCGTATCAGTGTCATTATTCAGCAATTTCATGTCCATTGGAGCAAACCCCTGTGAAGTATGTGGCAACTCACTTTTCTTTGACTGAAGAGAGAAACAGAAAATAATGACGGATTAAGATGGTTGGAACCTAACCCGTTCCCCTGCAAGATGACTACCAGTCTTTGGTGTGTTATCTTTGGCAGAAATGCTTATGCAGAACAGCAGTGCATATGGTCTGAGGGATTCCAAGAAATAAATATGTGAAGCACTATGTACTGGGTCTGGCCGGGATAGAGTTAACTTTCCCTGCAGCAGCCCTTGTAGCTAGAACAGCGCTGGTATCACACCAGTGTTTTGGCTACTGCCGAGCAGTGCTGGCACAGCACCAAGGCTCTCTCCAGATCCCCAAAGCCAGTAGGTGGGGGTGGGCAAGAAGTGGGGAGGGGACATGGCCAGGGCAGCTGACCTAAAGCAACCAAAGGGATATTCCATACCATATGATGTCACACTCAGCAATAAAAGCTGAAAAAAGGAAGGAGGGTGAGGGCTCTCGTTGCAAAGACGTCTGTCCTTCT
>VXAA01006842.1:0-88993 GCA_013399115.1 Anseranas semipalmata | reverse complement strand
TTTTTCTTCCTCTTCTCTAATTAAACTATCCTTATCTCAACCTGTGAGGTTTTTTTCTCCCCCTCTTCCTTTGAGGAGGGGGAGTGAGAGAGCGGTTGTGGTGGAGTTCAGCTGCCCAGCAGGGTAAAACCACCACACACTATTATGTGGAGAAAAGAATAAATTCATATATAAAACTCTTAACCACTTTGGAAATAAAGTTTCTTCTTCTCTTAAAAACAAAAAACAAGAAAACACTGTAAGCCATCAACAAAATCCGTGTTCTGTCAAGGTTCCCACATTATTACATTGCATCATATATCTCTTTGCTGGGTTTTATGCTCAGCCTCTGTGTGTTTCAATGACTCCGCTTCAGCTCCTTGAGAGCTTCTGCTCCTGTTTACATGGCAGGTGCAGTCATATTCTCTCTGGACAGGTTTTAAAAGGTGTAGATCTGAATGACATAAGACTGTATTTGTGTTGACATGTGAAATGAGAATTATGCTTCTTAATAACTGTTTATTTCTCCTTGGAAATGGAGTTCACTTGTGCCCATGCTGACAATGGTTCTTATTTATGAAGATTTATAACTGAGTCATGGATATTCTGAAATAGCCATGGCAAGTGTGTGAGTGACACGAACATGTTCAGGACTAAAGGGGATTAGACTGGGAACACTAAGACCTTTCATGCTGGCATAATAACGCTTTGACACTTGCTCTTTCTACTCTGGCTGCCATTGCACCTGGGACCAGGCTGCACCATCTTAAGTGAGGCTGGCCAATACCTTATTGCATAGGTAAGATCCGTGAGAGTACTCAAGATGTAAAACACTGTTCCCTGTACATGATGGTATTGTAATTCCTAATGAGTTTAAATTATTTAAATAGTGTTCAAATGACAAGTGTGGAGACTATAGTATCAGACAGAGATAAGAAGTTAGACTGTGTGTGTGAAGGTAAACCTTTTTTTTATCTTCAGAAAGCTAAAATATTTATGAAGGGAGCTCAAATTATGATTTACACAAATGTCTTTTGTATCAGATGTGTAATTCTTCTTTCCTCACTTTTGCAGAATGCTGTTTTCACAGTACAATCTATAAAGATTGTAGAACAGCCAGGGTTTTCTGGGAAGGAATCTTTCTTGTTTTGTTAACCAAACACTTATGATAAAAATCACGTCAGGCTCTATAGTATATTTTTTCTTAAAAACATGTGAACTGATGTTAGTCAACAATTAAGTTATCTGGTATTGATTTTACTTGCACCATCAACAGTTAACTTGCAATTAACAGAAGCTCTTGACACTATGTGAGGTAGAGTATTTAGCTTAATGTTGCTTTTACAAAGATAAACAGTAAAATATTATCTGTGGCAATTTTCACAAAAATGTTCTCTTTCTTTTTTTACCTCNTTTTTTTTTTTTTGCACTCTTCTAAGGAAACCTAAAGCCAGTATTTTCAGGCAAGTAAAGAGTACATTAAGTTTGAAAAGAAGAAGGCGATCTAGCTCTAGCTTCCATCAATTTCTCAGTGACTGTTATCAGAACATTGTCAAGATGGTTCCTTTGTCATGCAAGAAGTTATGATTACTCATTTAGACCAGTGAGATCTGGGAATGCTCAACATCTTTCAGAATAAGGCAAGAAGTTTCCCATTTAAAAGTCTGTACTAAGTAATGTCCATGGGCAAATCAAAAGATGACCACCTTTTTTGATCTAAGACAAATAAGCACATGACCAGTTCCACTCAAGCAGGAATGTGAGCAGCACTTCAAACCAGACCTGCTCAGAAGGGAGATTACCTCATAGGCAGTGCAGGACCCATGGGAATAGCCACTTGCAAGCTGCAAAGAGACCATACCTCCTTGCTTCTGAAGCTGCAAAACAGGAAAAGGACAAAGGGTTCAGCACAGAAAGCAATAATGACACCAGTGCTGGGGTAGCAGCTCTCCGGGAAAAGCAGTCACTTTGCAAGACCAACACCTGGAAATAAAAATGTCCTTGCTCCAGAAGCAAAGCTGGGTTACATCTTAAGGTTCATCAAACTAAGAAGGCACCCAGCATCAACCACTCATCCCTGAGCACGTGTTCTGAGTCCATGGGCAAGAAGTGAGCAATGCAGCTCATGGAGAGCTGGAAACCCACCTTCAGTGAGCTCTTTCTCAAAGCTCTGCCAGATGTTCTTTGCTAGTTTTTCCTGCCATCAATGCTGGACAGCCCTGTTATACCCGTGTAACGGACACTGTCCTGATTTATCTACAGTTTATCTCCACTTCGCTTGAGTGTAATTTGGTTGGGACCAGAAAGCCGTATTAGGTTCAGAGCTGCATGCTGCTGGAAGAAGGCCAGCCCCTCCTCAACCAGCGGGTGCTGCAGTGGGTGAAGGCTCTCACCCAGAGAGGCAGCCTGCAGTGCATTGGAGCTTGCCTTGTGCTGCAAAACAGGGGCAGCACCTTTCAGCAACCTGTGCCAATTCTCTTGGTGTGCTGGAGCAAACAGGTACTCTATGAGAGGTAAATGATGAGGCAGGAAACAGCTGCCTTCTGTGATGAGCCTGGGGAGGGTGTATTTGGATATCATGAGGGCGGCATGATCCCTGAGGTTGAGAGGGCAGCTGGGCTCTGCCTCCCTGACCAGGTAGCAGAGTCCATGCACAGGAAGCATGCCAGAAAGGCTAGAGAAGGAAAAGTTGCTCCCACTTTCTGACTTGTAGGAAAATCTCCAACCTCTAACCAGATCTGTGACAGTGTACTCTCTCCTTTCATTCCAGCACTGCTTTATCTTCCCCATCCCACAGCCCTCAGTTTGAGGGTGGAAGATGCCAAGCGAGATAGCAGGTGTGAGCTAGAGCACAGGCAGGCATCTCCAGGGGAGGCAGCAGGGCAGGTAGCTGCTCCTTCACGCTGAAGGTGGAGGGCATGACCCACCCCTGCACCACATAATAGCACACCAGGGGAAAGTGTCCTCATTGCCTGCTGTGCTCTGAGTAAGGCTGCAAGGCACATTCCTCCTGATCCCTAGGACAGTGGTAGGGAAAAGGTGTTGGTGCAGTGCCTCGGCTAACCATGCAGCAAAGCACAGCCCTCTGCAGCTTCTCCTTGGGCTTCTGTCTCCCAGCTCTGGATGTTCCTTGAAGTTTCTGGTCCAGCAGCAATTATTCCTCTGATAAAAAGCAGGTTCTTAAATGACAGCTTTTTTTTCACTCTACTGCCTCCAAAGCAGATCTATAAATCATACTAAATGCCTGCACATTATGTAAATTGGATCCTTTGCAGAATGATCTTCATTCAGTATAAACAGAGCAATTACACCCTTTGATGATTGCCCAAAATTGCTATTTCTTTTGCCCTTTCCAAAGGGACTTTTTATCTGTGTCATCTTTTCTCTTGGGTTATGCATTAAGTGATGATGTGTAGCAAATGCTTTGTCCCAACCCTCCTTTTTATTTAAAAAAAAAAAAAAAAGCTGTTTGACCTACTATCTCTAGCCCTCTTTCTGCTGTGTGTCCTTTCCACTGGTCCACTCAATCTCCTTTGCTGTTTATGCATTCCTTTCATGTATTAGATGATACTTTCCATTCAAGTTTCTTTCTCTCTTTTCTCAGCATCTTTGATGCTTTGATACAGCACTTTTTAAAAGTACCCTCTTCTACCGTGTGATGGCCAAACTTCTTTTACATTAGTTCATTCATTGCTTTGCCAAAGCTTCTCTAGGTTTCCATTCCTAAGGACATTCTTTACACAAACAGTTGGGTACTAGAGCACTTCTGACTCCTTACCGCATTGATGTTGCAATATGTACTGGCTTTGTATTGCATCAGAGATACATGTAACAATAAGGTTTTGAATCTAAAGATCCAAGAGAAACTGAATAAAATAAGGACAATGAAAGTAAGAACTCCAGAATATGGCCTTCAGAGAAAGGCATGGGAGCTGCAAAAGTACAGCAGAGCTCAAATTTTCCTAAGGTACTTAGACAACAACAACAGAAACAAACTGCAATATTCCCAATGATTAGTTTCTTTTATCTAGCTAATAAATTAATAATTATTGAAAATTAAGATCAGATTCGTGTGCCATTTTTATACATTTAAGATGTAAACTAAGGGATGTCTGGTTTTCAAATTCTGAGATGATTGCTGAGTTGCTTGAAGTCTAAGCAACAGTGCAGTTAAAAAAACTCCAACATACTCATGCGTTAAAAAATTAATTTTGTTGCAGTTATAGGCAAATAGATCTTCTTTACTGCTGCAACTATTTCAGATAGAAAAATCCATGATGTCAGTTTTTTTTCTTTATATCATTTATTTTCTTAATTGTTTTCCCCACAGCCCTTCTCTAATAACAAAGATGCATGGAGTCAGTCACTCTGACAAAGCACTCCTTCAGTTAGCAGCATTTTTCAGACTGGAGTCCTTGTAGGTACCACTGGAAACTCACTGTTGGTTTTATCCCTACAGTCATCATCTTTCCTTGTCCTTCTGTTAGTGTTTTTGAACAATAGTCAAATAATTCTGCAGTCATAGTTTTTGAGTCAGATTCATCTGCAACACTGTAAACTCTTCAATATTTCTGAAGCTAAATTACTGAAGCGTGTCAGTTTTGTTGTTGTTGTTGTTTTGTTTGGTTTTGGCCAGCATCTACAGTGCATCTTTAATTGACACAGACTTTACTGCTGTTTTCTAAAGGACACTCTTTACAATCTTGGTAGGAAGCTTGCCTACGCAGTTATCTAAATGTGTCCAGTCTCAGATGAATTGATCACACTGACTCTACAGAATTTACCACAGTGAATGTTTGCTGCTGTAACTAATCTTTTTTTTTTTTTTTTTTTTCCCTTTCCAGTTAAATAGATAATGTTCCAATGGCTGGAGGACATACCCACTTTGTCAATCAACATCACAGCTCATGATAAAAACTTTAGTACCTCTGCACAATCAGGGCTGTGCTGAAGGAGCTTTGGTTCAGTTCAGTATAACTGACTGTTAAAATCTCAGCTGGCTTCCCAGCCAACTGAACACTTCCAACAAACCCAATTTTTTGCTTCCACCTCACCAGCCCACTCACAGCTCTAATATCTGTTTTTGGGGTGAGGGGCATCTTCTTATTATTCTTCTACCACCTAATTTTTTATCCTTAACCAATCCACCAGACTTCCTGTGACTTTGTTCTTGGAAATGGGTGATTTTAATTCAGTAATGCACTCCCACGCCAAACTGTCCAAAAAAGAAATGTAACAGATATTGGATGCTTTTCAGGTATGGGGTAAGGCAGATTGATGGCATGTTTAAAGCAGTTAGGATCAAGATCATATTGGTTTTTGTACGAATTGTCTCACCTGTACATTCTTTCTGTTCTTTCTTTGACCCGGGACTATTTTCTTTGAAGCTGTCTTCCCAGTCTCCAGACACAGTCCACTCCTGTAAGAAGTGGAGGTGTGCTTTAATTTTAGTCCTGCATGCATTAAAGTGAGGAGCCCTTGTTTGGTGGGTTGAGCCATTTGACCAGTGCACAGCACCTGGATGGGGAACAAGTGTCTTTTTATGAACCTGCTCAACATGCTACAGCAGACAGATTTTAACCTGCCAGAAGGGTATCCATCCTTATGGGTACAGCAAGGAAATGTGGCTGTCAAGAAATGCCCCAGACTCATAATAAGCCCCGTTTCTAAACTCAGAGGTAAGGCAGGCAGATAAGCTGCTAACAACATCAGTAAAGTCAGTGAGCAGCAAAACACAGATGTCCTGGGCTTCCAAATGGATGCATCTGCAACAGGAGGGAGGTAACTGTGTGGACTGAAAATAACACCTCTCAAGGGATATGTGAGATGATGAGATGCCTGAGTAGGACAGGAACCAAGAAGATACAATGGTTCAGTAAAAGCAATAAATAGACTTCTACCAAACATGAATTGCTGCTGTGGGAGGTAAGCAGCGACCATCAGACAGGTGTCCTAGGGCTGTGCATGGACAAGGCTGGAGGTGAAGGGCAGGATTTTGCCTCAAGCTTCTGGCAGCTGCAGTCAAGGAGCCTGGCTGGAAATATGCTTAAAATCTTTTATTGCTCTGAGTCAAAACATAAAATTTATTTGTCTATTTGCAGTAAAACTGGAGATATTTACAGCCTCTGACCACTTCCAAAGTGTTTGACCTTGTCTAAGCTTTACCTGTGCATTTAAGGGTTTTACATGATATGTTTTCCCCAGCCTCAGAAGAAGAGTAAGAAAGGAAAAATCTATGGCTTTTAATCCTTTTGGGATCTTCATGTCACAAAGAAAGAAATTGTCTTCAGTGAGAAGACTGTCTCATGGCCACAAGCAATGCATCATGACCAAAAACATAAAAAGCATTTATTTAACTGCTTAAACCTGTGACAGGTATTTCATTCCCCATTAGAGAAGTTTTAGTGTATCCTTTATTTTATCTGAACACACCTTACGCAAATCATCCTTGTCTGAGTCCTCTGTACCAATCATGTCTCACTCTCCTTGCCAGTCCTCAGAGGAGGAAACCTTCCTTCTCTCTGGGCCTCCCCAAAGCACACTGCCAGCCCTGGAAGACACTTCAGCACTGTTTTCTTCAGTTACCTGAGCCCTCCTGGTGCATTACCACTCTGGGAGCTGTTACAAACTGTTCCTGCTGCTCATGGACTTCCTGTGCATTAGTCCTGACCTGTTTAAAATGAACCATCACCAGCATTCAGTGAGCAGGGTCTAACCACGAGGTGACTGCACTGAGCAATACTGCAGGATGTCAGAGATGTTACCAGTCTTACGAAAAGTGGTGGTGGTCACAGCAGGGAAAATATGGACGAGCTTCTGGTCACACAAAACCCTCCTTATGCTCTGAAAGATGCCCTCCGAACTGGACACTAAGGATGGGTGGAGAGTCATCGCTCTGAGCTGGGCTAGACCGTGCTTTTGGCTGGACTATCTGAGAGAGAAGGTCAGCTCTTCCTTGTGGAGCAGGTGGCAGAGCACTTGGGAAATGGAGCAGTAAAGAGATGTCCTGTTGGATGGGAAGGGAGTTGGGCAATTCATACCTTCAGGGGCTCAATTGCTTTGCGTGGGTGCAGTGCAGGAATCTGTGCCATGCCACAGAAGCAGCATCCCTGCTGGGACTGGGATGTTGAAGGCCAGCAGAGCTGTGAATTTTATATCCAAGTTTACCTCAAAAATCATGCCTATTGCTAAGGTTTTGACCATCAGCAGTGATCCAAGTGTCAACGTAAGTCAGATCTCCAAGGAGGACATTTTTTAACAGAAGAGGGGATACACACTGAGTTTGCTCAAATGGAAATGCCACTGCTTTAATCCAACCTTTTTTAGTACACTTCAGTGCTGGACAAGGACAGCTTAGTGAGGACAGAGATCCCACCCTAGACAAAGCCTCTGGCAGCAGACAGGAAGGACAGATATTTCATGCGTAAAGTTGAGATGCTCCAGATGCGCTAGACTGTACAGGTATTTAATCTTGACTCATTACTGTGAGTGATTTGTGAATGTTTTGAGGAATAAAAGCAGTGATTTAGTTTTCAATTATTTTCATAATAATATTTATCACTTACAGTAAGTAGGACAGCTTCCTGAAATTTAGGAAAACTTTAATGAATTCTTATCTTATTTAATGAATCACTGTGGAGCCAATATTGCATTTCAAACTTTTGGAGCGTGCTAGTCATTATTCACCTGCTTCAAACTTTCAATCAAGTACTCTAGAAGGCAGAAAAATGAAAAAAACATCTGTTGAAATATGCTTGGGGAAAACATTTGCTCCTGCTTACAGAAATTAAATGTGTTTGTAGAAAATGGAATGATTCCATAAACAGTTCTCAACAGGCGTAAATTTACTGCTACTTCTATTTGTAATGATTCAGTCATCAAATAATAGAAGTAGGTGCTTGATGATAAACAATTACTGTTATTTACAAATATGGTTTTGACATTGATGCAAAGACAGTTTTGATAGAATAGCTTGACAATTTTACATTTAAAGTAGGAGAAGATAATTGAAGACCGGGATGTCTGGGTTATGATTTAGTGATTACATTGTATTTTGAGAATGGGGAGCTTATTATAACAGTTTGGGAGAAGGACCTTGTAGACTGAAGATGCAGATCAAAGCCAGAAAAGATACATAGTTCATAGTATAATATCCCATAAATTAATGATATCTTCCCCAGCAGCTCAACATCACTGAATTTAATTAATGTTATACACAGGAAAACATGTATTAACTAAATAAAATTTATTTTCTTCCTTTCTTTCTCGTTCTCAGATGGAAGACAGTAAAAATGGAAATAAAATCTGAGCAGAAGAAAATGTGGTCTCTTCTTTGATATTCTAAATATGTTAATTTCTTTTCTGATGTGCTTCTTTCCCAGCCCTTTCTATCAAGTGTAAATGAGACCAATGAAACTCCTGCAGCAAAAGGTGAGAGTGCAGTAAGCTGATGGATATTGTGACAGTCTGAAAAAATGTTGGATAGTTCAAAAAGTCATTAGTCTCCTCTGACAAATCCTTTCAGTGCAGATTGGGACTGACTGCACTTATCTTTGTGGAAACTTATGTCACATTAACTTCTGGCAGGGAAAATACATAGATGGCTGATGGCTGTATGACATGTGAGAGCACAGAGAAGAATGAACTTCAAAATACTTAAGTAGGGAGAGATTTGATCTCTACAATTCCCCATCAAAACTATCGGTTAAGTGTCTCTTTTTTGTCTTTTTTATTGTACAGAAAATTTTCAGCAAATTGTACTGAATGTCCCAGCAACACCCTTAGCCTAGAATTTCAGTGATTAAACAGGTTTTGAAGTGCTGAAGTGCCATGACTCCACTAGGGTCATGCTGTTAGGTGAAGACATTCTGAATAGGTAGAACAAGACAGAGTTAAATCTTCACTACGCCCTCGTAATAGACATCATCTGGCCAATGTTTTCATGCTCATCTTCACTGCTTTATCAAAACATTGCTGTGGTCTTTTTAATGGCATATCTTGTTCCTTCAGCAAGGGTTTATGTTTTGATTACAAGGGAGTAATCTCTTTCTTGCAATGCTTTTTTTTTTTTTTTTTTTTTTTTTTTTTTTTTTTTTTTTTTTTTTTTTTTTTTTTTTTCTGGTGTAGCTTTGCTCTTCTAAAATAAATCACCTTAAAGGGAGGAATAGGTTCTTTCTTACTACTTTGTAGTCACTTTAATGACTAATAGGTCTTAATGGAAGGAAGAAAATGATGCTTTTAGGTCTACAGGAGGAGTATGCAGATGCCTGGGGCCACTTTTCTCTCTGCAGGGCTTTACAGAGGGACACTTGCACTGATGTTGTGGCCACTGCACCAAGACCTGGGTTGATATGCTCACCTGCTGTGTTGCAGCTGCACCAAATCCTGGGTGCATTACCATTTTTATGAGATTTCTGTTTCTTTGTTGTTATTGGCCTGTGCTGGGGAAAGCCAGGGGTGCAATGACTTATTTGTGTGTGATGGAAGGAGACAGAGATCTCTGCCCCAAACGTTAATAACATTTTGGCTTTTCAGTCAGACCCCCTTTTTGCTTAGCATGTGCCAGGCTTCATTTGTCAGTGTTTCTTGAATAGTCATCTTTTGAAGCCATTTTTTGAAGAGGCCATCAATAAGGTAGTTTCAGGTACATCCTGAAAGGAATGTTTAAAACCATTTTGCCAGGTAACATATCAAGAATACACATGTGCTCAGTCTTCTGCCAGGTCATCTCTTCAGGCTTGTGCAAATGTATCAATGCTTAAATATATTTGAGACACGTCTCTACCACCAATTAAGCATTGTACAGCTCTGCATGGATATACCAAGTCACCTCAAAGAGCAGACTAAATGCATTAGGTCTCTCTCTCTCTCTCTCTCTCTCTCTCTCTCAGCGGTATCTATTAGCCTGAGCACTGCAGCAGGCTAAAGTAGCTGGGATGGCAATTAAGAACAGGGGTCTGTGTGCACTCCACAGTGCAACCTGCTCCCACGACTGCTTATGGATGTTCTTATGAGGATGAGTTTCAGCATTAAAGCAGAACTAAAATTCAGAAGATATTGCATAAAATAGCATACAATTTAACAAAGAATCACTTGCCAGAGAATACTTTTTCCTTAAATCTTTTCATCAGTCTCTAGAATACAATAGGAACACTATTAAGCTTTGTAAGACTTACTCAATGGCAAATAGGAAACATCTTCTAGACTTTGAAGTATCCATATATTAATTGAGGAATCCTCTTTACTATATTGTTAGTTTTGGTTGGTTGGTTGGTTGGTTAGTTGGTTGGTTGGTTTGTTGTCTTTTGGATGCAGTTCTCTGGAAGGGTGTAGAATCTAAGCAGTTTATTACAGAATTAAAACCAGTTTCAGTTTGCAGTTCTGGAGGAGTGGTTCTTCATACTGTGCAGTGAAAAATTCAGGAATTTAGCATGAGAGTTGCAGAAATGTAATTAACAGGGAGCCTAACATTTATGAGCATGCTTGCTCTTTGTATTTCAATCTACATATGCAAAAGTTACCCTGCAACAGACTGTTTTTGCATCTGAGCAGAGAAGACAGCAATACCCAAAAAAAAAAAAAAAAAGAAAAAGAAAAAAAGAAAAAAAAAAGACTAATTCGAAAGATGACATGACCATTTAAACTCAGTTTTAAACTCATGTTTATTTTTGGAACTGTAAGACACAGACACTTCAAATGTAAATCAGTGCCACTTGAACACAGCTCACTAGAAACTGCCCAGATGGGCAGTTGGCTTTGTTTCTGTCTCAAAGAGGCTGAAAGAAGTCTGCTTTTTGGTTTTCTTTTTGATTATGAGGTTGCTTGCTCTACTCATTCACCATGTAATATAGCAAAGTTTTAAATCTTTGTGAAAAGATACAGATTTTGCAGGCTCATTTTAATCCTCCATGATATTTGAAAGTCTTCTTATTTAGTAAATCTGTTTTCGTGCTACAATCTGATATTGGTAGAATTGTTTTTGATCATAATGTGTTAAAACTTCATGTTTTCCATTGTGCAGAGCTGGGTCTGGCAGTTATTTCCACAGTAACACTGCTAATTTGTTCGTTCACTTTGAAGACCTGTGCGTGACCTTAGCGTATGATTGGGGGAAACTGTGGATCTATGTATTTCTGTCTCATCTTACAAGTCTTCAAAATTCTGGCTGATGCTCTAACAGAGAAGTCTTATTTTCAATCTGTGACTGTATGGGCTTCTTTTAAGAGGTACTGACATCAAGCAGAGGCACAAAGAGAGGGAGACCTGCGGATATGATGCATGGGAGATCCAGTCCGCATTAGTACATGCACTCTTTGTCTATGCATATCCATCAAACTAGTGTGAAACAGCCTACGTCCACAGCATCAGACAATTTTGAAGGATGCTTCAGAATGGGACAGCACTACCTAAACTGCCAGCTGTTATAGAAGGCCTTGATCCATGCCAGCTTCCAAATGGTGCCTGGGGCCATCAGGTATTGGCTGGCCTGGACCAGAAACATACCTAGGACCTGCCTAACAATTTGCCGGGAGGGATGTACAGGGCTCAAAGTCTGGCAAACTCCTTGGTAGTGCTCTAATTTGCAGGCAGAACCATACAGATCTGGCAAAAAAAAACTCCCTTACCAGACATGTTTCATACCCCAAGTCTGTGTTTATTGCAGCTAATGCGTTCTGTAACAAA
The DNA here is from genome assembly GCA_013399115.1 of Anseranas semipalmata. Lineage (NCBI taxonomy): Eukaryota > Metazoa > Chordata > Aves > Anseriformes > Anseranatidae > Anseranas > Anseranas semipalmata. The sequence goes on along the minus strand of VXAA01006842.1, from coordinate 77,332 downwards.
ACCACCATTCTTTCCTCTCTGGGGAAGTCCCTAACACTGCATCTGAATCTGTCCCAGTTGTACTGGTACCCAGGGCCATCTCTTATGTTGGAAAGCAGATAAATACCAGAATGGGAGTTGGTAAGAATAGCACGATGTGGTTCTGGCTTTGGGGCTCGAGTGTGGATCTCTGAAGCTGCTGCACTTCGTAGCCATTTGCTCTAATGAGCCTTCCACCATTCTCATCATGTAAAGCTGCCTTAAGCTGCTTAAAATGTATTCGGTATTTGGATACTTTTTGAACTTCATCCAAATGTGCAAAAGTACACATTTATATCTAATTCTTAAGCCTGGCACAAGCTGGGCTTTTTGAGACTGGCAGGGCAATGTAAAATGCTTTTAATGTCAGTGAGATCCAGGCTGCAGGACTTTGTTTTGTCATTAACTCCCTGGGCACAGACTCAGACTGTACTGTGTTTATTTTAAAGCCACAGAACTCTCATTGGTACCATATTAAATAATTTATTTAAACAGAGTTCTAAACAAAATATTATTTTTTATATTGTTTCAAGCAATAACTTTCCAGGGTAATTACCTTAATGAAAATATTTCCCTTATCTCTCTTATTATTCATGCATTTCTCTTATTGTTCAAATCCTCCTGTGGATTTCCTGACACTAGCACAGTTGCACACAGATGATTTATGGCTGTTTCTTTTGGGATTGATTTGTCAGTTTTATCCCATTTCTTAAATTGCAATGAAACAATAAAAATAAGCAGAAAATAGCTATTACACCTACAAATTCAAGGCTGACAGCTCATTATGGAAATGACGGCAAAGAACTGAAGTGGTAAAGACCTTCCCACGCCCCAAAGCTGAGTTAACCTGGGAGAGAGAACTGGATATCATGAGTGTAGAGATCAGTTGCAGTTTGAATAAACCATAAAACATCCACCTATATTTTCACACTGCCCTATTCCATATAGCCATGCAACCATCTACACATCTTACTCTGAAGCAGAATAGTTCAAATGCAAGTTACTGTAGCATATGGTAAATAAAAACAAAGCAAACCTACAAACCTAGCAAAATATGGCCTAAGATTATCCTTCTAGACAGGCTGATAGAATAGTGTTAGCAGTCTGCAAGACTGGACTGTTTGACACTTTCTTAGCTTGTCAAACTGTACTGAAAATACCCAGGCACTTTACCATATGGAGTAAGAATCAAAAATAAAAAAGCTGTTGTGTCTAGCAGCTGGTATGTCACAGATAAGTGAAAGCAACTGAACCAAAATTATAACTATTGACATAAGAGACATCATAACTGCCTTAGGCCAGATGGTGAATGCAAAGTGGCATAGCTCTATGGAGGTGAGTGATTTTGTGCTGATTTATTCCAGCTGATATGCTGATCCTGGAGCATTACTGACCAAACAGGAAGTGGGTAGCTGCAAGTCATATAAAATTAGAAGTAGCAGCAAGACATCTTGTAGCATGCAGATTCATCAGGAGTGACATAATGGCATAGATTTCCCAGTGAATTAAAGCCCAGTGACTTCAGTCATGCACATCTCCCACGTCACAGCAGCTCTTTGCTGCAAAGCTCAGTTAAGCTGGAGTTAGTGTTAAACAATCATCAGGGTGACAAAAATGTTACAGGGAGGTAGTATCAGAAAGTGGTGTCACACCACATAGAGATCAGAGGTTAAGTACTGAAGAAAATCCTAGGTGCTGGGATGCCCAGGGGTGTCCCCCCAGACACACCACCCACCACATAACGCTGCAGCTCTGGCTGGAGCACCACAGACCCTATGGCCTCCACAGGGATTCAGCTGACTTTTAAAGGCATTTATGAGAGTGCTATAGCTGTAATGACTTTTTGCATAAGACTACATAGCTGAATTCCAGCCTTGCTGATGAACCCGACATGGTTGTTCTGGGCTATGTCTGGGGATGTTTGGTCTTGATGCTTCCACAAAGGACTTTTTATCAGCATTTTGAATGCAAGCTGGGCAGCTGTATTGGGAAATGATGTCTGAGCTGCCCAGTGGAGCACGCAGGAGTGACGTTCCTCAGCAGGGTCCAGGTGCCCATAACCTGCTTCCCAGGTGGCTTTACCAGGCACTGTGGTCCCACCTGTCTGATTCATCTGCTTGCAGCTACTGCCCATGCCACCTCCTGCCTATCCTGGCCCCAGTGGCACATCCAGCTTTTGGATGAGCACATGAATCTCTCTCTGCAGAATTCACTGAGAAAAGTTCAGGGAATGTGACCTGAAGTTCATTTGTGAACAGCAAACAAGCTGAGTTAAATTATGCTGGTGGGCAAGCAGCTGGGATGGCTCACACTAGCCTAGCAGAGCTGCCTGGCGTGGGCACCGATGGTCATACACCATCTCACCTTTAGATTTTAGTGCTTGCCATTCAGAGGCCACCACAGACTGGGAACCTTTCCCTCACAGCATGGTCAGATCCCTCATTTAGACAAGGTTGCTTCCCAGTTGTTCTTGGAGCTTAGAAAGCCATTTCAATGTATCTGGTTCGGTTCTATGTACCTTAACTCTATATATCTATACATCGGTAGATCTGGACTCAGTGGTCCCCACGGTGTCTGCTCCTTCCTGCTGCCCAAACAAACCCTGTCACTCACTTCAACTCCTTGTTCCAGTACAGGCCAGAATGCTGGAATAATTTGGGTTAATACTATCCATGCAAAAATTACACTTGATGTGTGTTATTTTTAGCTAGGTTGATTTCACTTGTGTAGTTCACACTGCAGACTCACAAACGTGGACTGCCTCATTTGAAAGGGCAGCAAATTAATCCATAGTACTGGAGCTAAATGGGCAGTGATGAGAACCTCTTCAGCCAGTTTTGCACCTCAGGAAAAAATGGAAATATATTCAACATTCTTCATGGTTTTGCAATTGAAGAGGAAAATTGTCACTTCTGCTTTCCCACTAGTATCACTTTAACATTAGATAATTACCCTTGACTGGTGTTCTTAATAGATTAGAAAGAAATTTGGGGTTTTCACAGACAGAATGTTTCCCACTTATAAAATTAAACATCTGACTTTACTAGTGATTTCTTACATCTTATGTGTTTAGATATAAATGTAGTCATACATATATAGATAGAAATAAATGTATGTACACACACATTTATATGTCATAAATAAGCACACATGCTCACACACTGATGCACATATAAATCTAGCAGCAGCCAGAGGACTTCTCATATATATGGAATGACCTGTTCAGTCCCATTGTCTGCTAAATATTCTTGATTTTTTCCCCCTTTCAAATATATTGAAAAGACCTTGTTCTTCTATTGGGCAGTTATGTTCTTCTGTTGGGCAGTTTTTAGCAGTTTAAATTCATTCAATTTCTTTTTTTTTCTTTCAGATATTTTAGATATCTACTTACTATCAAATAAAATGTCATTATAATTAACATTTTTAAAATTTCATCAACTTTAACACCAATTAAAGAAAATATCAAACAGTTTAGACATGAGGGTGAGACATGGTAATATGAAGTAGCAAATTATCAGATTGCCCAGTCTTCTCCCAGTTTATCTGCACTTCCAGCTGTTTCACTCTGACTCTTTCCTCTAATTAAGCAGTACACATATTTCTGTTGCTTACATAGTCCTACAGAAACTTTTGGTAGTCTCAGCATCCTTGTTGGACTTATTCAGCTTTGCTTCAGTAAATTGAATTACTACACTGATTATTCAGTACAGGAAACAAACAAACAAACAAACAAAAAATAGAAAGCAAAACACAGGAAGAATGGATANGAGACAGGCTGAGGGAGTTGGGGTTGTTCAGCCTGGGGAAGAGAAGGCTCTGGGGAGACCTTATAGCGGCCTACAGTACCTAAAGGGGGCCTACAGTAAAGGCTGGGAGGGACTCATTGTCAGGGAGTGTGGTAGGGCAAGGGGTAATGGTTTTAAACTAAAAGAGGGGACATTTAGTTTAGATGTTAGGAGGAAATTCTTTACTCTGAGGGTGGTGAGGCACTGGAACACGCTGCCCAGAGAAGTTGTGGATGCCCCATCCCTGGAGGTATTTAAAGCCAGGTTGGATGGGGCTTTGGGCAACCTGGTCTAGTGGGACGTGTCCCTGCCCATGGCAGGGGGTTGGAATTAGATGATCTTTAATGTCACTTCTAACCCAAAGCATTCTATGATTCTATGATCCTTGCAAATAAAAACAAAAATCTGTTGACTTTTAATGATCCTATAATCTGAACAACATTTTTTCCCCTGAGTACCTCAATACTCTCCCTTTAAATTATTAGTTTGTGAGGTTTTGAATATTCTTCCAGAGCTCCAGTGCTGTCACTGGCTGACTCTTCATTTCCATGTGCTCAGGTGACTGCACTGGGGACTGCAGCAAGCACACAGACACAGCACTCACTGTTTCTGCCTGCTACAGCCTGCTTGGATGTTCTGTAAAAGTTACGCAACTTCTGGTCAAGAAGAGATCTTCTCCACTGGACATAGAGCTCCAACAGCTGGGGAAACGGAGGTTATGACAAAGAGATAAACTGTTCTGATTCTGTCAATTATTGATCAATAGCCTGCATAAAAAACAGATATATCTAAAACTAGATCAAAATCCCAGATATTTATGCTCTCTCATTTTTTTATCCGTTTTAAAAGTCTGATGACAAAAATAAAGTCAAGTTTTGCTAATATTTATGATAATGACCAAGTCCAACAGGGTCCCTCATCTCTGGTTCCTACCAAAAAGTGGCTAAAATTGAAAGCTTTTGGCAGACTTCACCTTCACCTGGCAGCCCCATAGCCACTGGGTCTCTACACTTTCTATCTTGAAAAACACTGTCCCTAACCCTAACCCTAGACAGTGGCCAGGTCAAGGGTTACAATTCATACTGCATTGTAAGAATTGTTAGCAAAAACCTTGTTGTATCACCTGAAATAATGAGTTAGCTTGCGTAACCACTGAGGTGAACTGAAAAACTAGAAGGCGAGAAGAAATTAAGCTAAATAACATTCACCCCATCATTACAGTGGGAGTTAGTCTCACAAGAGCTTTCAGCCTTAGTCCTGGGCAGTTCTTTGAAACTCTTGGTTTAGCATCTCACTTGAAAGTGGAAGCAAGAAGAATCATTTTGGTGTTTGTCTTTGTAGCCTTAACACACCTATTATGCCTTGAGTATTGCAAGATCAAGCTGAGTTTATAAAGTATATTTCTTGCAGTCCTCTCACACAGAGACTAAGTTAAAACTACAGCCAAATGTCCCAGCTAAAACAGCTAAATGACCCAGCTTTTCTCTTGGTAGTGAGCGAGGCATCTGGTGTTTAAATGAGAACCGTGCTACCCCAGAAATCTCAAATCTCCTCCCTAGTGCATTGGCTCTATTGACTGCCCTACAGTACAGACATATAATTTAAATATCATGAGAGACAGGGACAGAGCAGGTGTTGCATTTTGATAGAAGGAAGTTCCTAACCCTCCAATGGTGATTATTTCATGCTATCCACAGTGAGAAGGATGGTTTGTCCCATTCCTCTACAGGTGATGACAGCATCATCAGCAAAGTATTTTGTTATTAAATGAAAATGAATGACCTCTGTTTTGTCATGGTCAGATTTTTTTTCTGCTTGTCTACATCTGTGCCTTTACTTTCATCCCAAAGTTATAGAGACCTACTTTTGTGCCCTATGTGGTGTCCTATGGGGACTGGTGTTTGTCCCTGAAGGAGGTACACTGAAGCTAGCCCAAGCTGAGCTACTGATACTAGGCTTACACTGTATGAATGTTTTGTCTAAAGAATTTTCGTGTTAGTACTTGAAAACTGTGTTATACTGGAGGGATGCCATCTGCAGCTCCCAAAAGAGCAACCAGTGAACATGCCAGTTCCTTCCTGAAATGGTGCAAGAGCTTCTGTCCCACCTGCATAAGCAGAACCCATGCTCTACCAGAGAAAGGACTGTGCCAGCATACAGCTCTAACTATGGAAAACAGGCCTCTTCACACACTCAGATGGTGTGTGGACCATGGGTGGGTGTCTTTCAGGGAACATGTTGGTTTCCAGGTTCTAGATTTTTTTTTTTCTAAGACTAGTGCATTCAGTGCACAACTCACCAGAGTTACATATTTGTTAGTATGCAATGGTAATAAATTTCCCCTTCTAGCTTACCTGCAGCAGTGAGAATAGTAATGCATTGACATGAAGTGTGAAATCATATTGGAATGCTTTTATTGATACTCACTCAGGTACCCCTGGAGCTAAATTATATTTTTCCAGCACTTTAAATGGAGCAATTCTAATCGTGTTCTGTTTTGATAAAACAGTCAACGTTTTCCATTTCTTGAAATGGGTTTTTCCAGCCCTGTTTTTTATTTATTTATTTATTCCAACACTGCTCTTTGCTTAGCCAACAGTTTGATATTTGCAGTAAGTAGGGAACATGTCCTGAAAAAGTAGAATAGAGCAGAAAATCCAGTACTTCACTGAGAAATGAATGTATATCAGCCTTATCATGCTTTAAGACAGCAGAAAATTGCATCCTTGCAAGAAGTGGCCTACAGGTGAATTTGTCTGGTTCTGGGACCTGTGGGTGAAAAACCATAGGGGAGAGTTCCGGTATAAGATGGGTGTATTTAGTCAAGAGCTCATTAATAAATGGCTTTCTAGAAAAACTGATAAAAATTATCATACATTTTTCTATTAAAAGGTTCAAACTTCCTTTAAAAACAAATGAGAGGAGGGGAAAAAAAAACGGCACCACCACCACCAGCAAGAACAAAATCAAGCAGCCTTTTTATGCTGGCTTTTTGTTGCCAAAAGTTTGTTGTCAAAACATTTTTTCCAGTGCTTCCCGTATATTTTTAATATGTATATATACTTGAAAAAAATAGTTCAGCTTTACATTGTTATGTCAACATGTTCACAGAGGACAGCTAGAAGTTGGGCACTTTTGGTTCATTAACAGAGTGCTTCCCATGGAGTTTGAGTAATGAGTTTGATGCACAGCACAAGTGCAAGAGATTCCCATGCTGCTTCTATAGAAAAGGTTTCAAGACATCAGGTTGGGAATACAGCTACACTTCATTCCCCCTGTGCTGCTCAGTCATCCAAAGTGTTTTTCTGGTTAAAGTATTTTTAAGAGCCACTAAGGGATTCTGCAGCCATATTATGTAAAAGCTTTAAAGAGCAATTTGTTTCTCTCATGTATATTTTCCCTCAACCCATGCACACCGGTGCTTATTTTGCAGCCATAGTGATTGTCCGTTAGGAAGGGTTATCTGGTAGTAGTACAGGTAATAGGTTTTAAAGGTCTCTGGGATAGTATTCAGCTTTTGTCCCTCTGCTCTTCTCATTGCCTCATATGTGTTTGTTTTGTATCTCTTGCTTAGAAAAGCTTTGTATTACAGTGTATTTGGGGGACACAGTGTTATGCTGGGTTTCTAAGCACTGAGTGCTAGAAGCAAGTACTGATCTCTTAGCGAAAGTGTATATGATTGCTCTGTGCCTTGATCATATTTTTGCTGTGCTTGTTATGAATAGTGCCCTTCAGTTTTGGTGGAAGCTGGTCGTCTTCTCTTTCTGGCCATGAGCGTAGTGAGACTTGCTATGTACTGTGGAGAAGGTGTTGTATTCCCACCTGAGATAGCTGTATTTCAGTGGCTTGTGGAGTCAGTAACTCCTCTACGGAAGGCAGAATGCACCACCAGGTCTGAGTTGTCCTGTGGCAAACTGAATGATGTACGCACAAAGATGGCATAGTTCAATGGCCACAGCTGGGGACTCCTGAAAAATGCTTAGCTCTGTTTTGGTGACTTTGTATGTGTGTATGTGTCAGAAGGATGGGATATCTAAGTCACCACTCCCAGGAAAATGTGGCTAGAGGATGACTTTTCATTTGGTTGGGAGATGTAGGCAGGGTATAAGAATGCCTGGGTGCTTGTGATTCCTGCTGATTTGATTTCTTCGTTATTTATAGTGAGAAAAACTGGAAACGTTTCCTCTCCTGCTCAATAATATACCATCTAACGCATATATTTAAAGCAGTGACTAGGTAGTTCTCAGCTGCGTTAAGCAGTGTTCCATCTCTGCACCTGGGAAGGGGCAACCCTGGCTATATCTACAACCTGGGGGACGAGAGGCTGGAGGGCAGCCCCGTAAAAAGGGATCTGGGGGTTCTGGTCGACAGCAAGTTGAACATGAGCCAGCAGTGTGCCCTGGCAGCCAAAAGGGCCAACCGTATCCTGGGGTGCATCAGGCACAGCATTGCTAGCCGGTCGAGGGCAGGCATTGTCCTGCTCTGCTCTGCGCTGGTGCGGCCTCACCTCGAGTGCTGTGTGCAGTTCTGGGCACCACAATATAAGAAAGGCATAAAACTATTAGAGTGTCCAAAGGAGGGCTACAAAGATGGTGCAGGATCTAGAGGGGAAGACATACGAGGAGCGGCTGAGGTCCCTTGGTTTGTTCAGCCAGGAAAAGAGCAGACTGAGGGGAGGCCTCATGGCGGCCTGCAGCTTCCTCACGAGGGGAGCGGAGGGGCAGGCGCTGATCTCTGCTCTCTGGTGACAGCGACAGGACCCGAGGGAACGGCATGGAGCTGTGACAGGGGAGGGTTAGGCTGGGTGTTAGGAAAAGGTTCTTCACTGAGAGGGTGGTCGGGCACTGGGACAGGCTCCCCAGGGAAGTGGTCAAGGCCCTGAGCCTGCTGGAGTTCAAGAATCATCTGGACAATGCTCTCAGACACATGGTTTGACTTTTGGGTGGCCCCATGTGGAGCCAGGAGTTGGACCGGATGATCCTTGTGTGTCCCTTCCAACTCAGGGTATTCTATGATTCTGTGATTCCATGGTTCTATGATTCTATGATATGATTTATACCTAATCTGAGTTGAAGACAAGTATTCATTTTAAAAGCTCACCAGGACACTGAGATATTCAAATGGGAGAAACTCATTATTCAGAATACTTCCAGCCCAGATGGAATTGCTCAATCAAGACTAATTTAAGCCAACCCATATGCCAACTGTTTTTTTTTTTGTTGTTGTTTTTTTGTTTTTTTTTTAAGAATAAGACTATCAGCAGCCACTGTTAGCTACAGCTAGAGGTTTAACAGATAAAGGAAAGTATATGCACAAATGTAAATGGCACAATTTGATAATGGTAAGTGATTTTATCTCAGACTCACAGCTAGTGTGTGTTAGGCTGTTATGGTTCAAAGTATACAATGAACGTTATTACACAGATAGAAGGAACCATGTAGCTAAAGGATAAATTCTAAATACAATGCCCATACATTTTCATCATATCAGAGTAGGCAGGGTAAACAGCTTCCAGGGGAGATAACTGTGTTTGTTTTATTACTAGGCATCTGTACCACTGATGACAACATTTAGTAGTATTTTAGATAAGTAGCAGAAAATATCTGGTGGTAAGCTAGCAATTAAAGAGTGTGCTGCCTTTAGATGTTCTCTGTGAAAGGTGATTGTGAGTTTTCTTCCTTTGAAATATATTATACTATACACTGTCTGCAGAAGAGGACATATGTTACAGTTTAAAACCATTGGTGAGACACAGATCAAGAAAAGAAGTTATATTTTAAATAAATAACCATAGTTTCAATTTATTCTAGGAACACTGGGTGTTGATGTTAGAGCTGTAATTATTTCATTGATGAGGGGACCCAAAGTCACAAATGTTTAAATGTTTTGTCCTACTTTAAATAGAACAATTCATCTCCCTTGAAATTCCTTGCAAATTAAAAACAACAACAACAAAAAACTACTACATTGTCTGACAAATTCAAAAAGATTAACAAAAGTAGGGGAGAAAGATACAACTGAAGGAGTGGGAATTCTCATCATGGTCCTTGGAACAACCTTTCTAGATCTGACAAATAGACTGTTTAAGTCTGCATACAAATGGACTCATAGGTCTGAATACGCTATAGTCAACTATATTCAATAATTATGCTGGATGCTTTGGAGGAGCAGATGTGATTCAGACAATGGCCAATGAGTCTGTAAGGGAAGGTTCTTCTTCAGGCAGTTAGCACTTGGCATATGTCCTCAAGCACGAAGAAAAGTACCCTCTATAAATGTGTCCTATCAAATGTGGTTGTAGATGTTCTCATTATACATATCTGACTCTTCTGTGAATTACTAAATTCTTGTTCTCAGCATTATCCTGTGACAGTGCATTTCGTGTGCTGTGTGAGGAGTATTTCCCTTCAGCCTTTTCACTTAATTTAATGCTGTCTTATTCTTGTCTTCTAAGAAAGGGCAAATGAGAGTCCTTTGAGTTACCTTCCTTGGATCATTCATTATAATAGGCAGACATGGTGCAGATTCCTATTACTGAGTTTGCTCAGATTTTCCTGTTATAAGAACCTGTTTTCGGTTGCTTCTAACTTTGTCAGACGTGAATGCTCCAGGCTGAAAATCTCAGTGCTACATGCCTGATTTGAGCTGATTTTTTTTTTTTTTTTAAGATTTCAGGCAAGGCAGATTAACCACTTCTGAGAATGAAGAAAACAACTGGAGAAAAAAAAAAAAAGGCAAGAAAGAAAAAAAAAGAGAGAAGAAGCAGCTAATTTTCATTGTTAAGAAATACCCCATAATCTCATTTTCAGAGAGAGACAAAACCTGAGTCCTCTGGCTCAGGGTCTTAGGACCTGTGGGCTTTACATCAGAAATGTACATATTGTCACTGTGGGGAAATCTGTGCAGATCTGGCAACATCTTCAGTCTGAGGAATTTCCACTGTGTCCACCTTAAGTAAAGGTCTGGGGGCTTAATGGGTTCCTTTCTTTCGAATATCCACCCCTGATGGCTGTTCTGTGCCATCAGATGTCCAGGTCCACCCCCTCATAGCTCCAGCCCAGAGACAGGGATGGGAAATGTCAGAGGGGAGACACTGAGCCTGGGAGTGGGAGAAGGGAGAAGAAAGTCAGGTCAGGGAGAACCTGGAATTAACTAGGTGAGGAGACCGGGAGATTTAGGAGATGTGCCATTTAGGGGTACATCTGCGATATGTAGTAGAGGAGACAGCTCCTTGTAGGACCTCTCACTGTTTACTAAAGAAGGTGTCTGGAGTTGCAGGAGCCTGTTGGAAAAAAAAAAGGATGGTGGTGTGGTTAAGTGCCCCTGTAGAGGATGAGAATCAGAGACTTTCATACATGGTCGAAAATTGTATGTTCCTTGTTTTCTGTGGTATGTGATTTAAGACCCTGGGATCTGATCTACCAAGAACACTGAACACTCAGAGCTGCTGTTGAGTTAAAATGTGTTATATAATTCTCTGAAAAAATATGGTCCAAAGTCTCTCTTGGGTACTCAAAATTAAGAAAAATATTTTTACTCTAATAGCTGTGTCTCAGCTCTCTCTTTGGAAAATGGAGCCCTGCTCATTTGGTGGCAATGTAACAGAAATACAAATCATTAACAGATCCAAAAACATTAGGCATCATGAGAAGAAATGAATAATTCTGACTCCAGTGTGTGGTTTCAGCAGCCTGCGGGAGGTAAAATATGGAGCCAAAACAGTGAGAAAAGAGAACAAAACACAGCAACAACAAAGAGCTGCTAAATCTGTACTGAACAAGCTAAGGTGCCCAGCAAAAATAAGTATCATGTAATTACCTATGGTAGGTATGTCCACACTGGGATTATTACTGTAAATGCAGTCAAACAAATGCATCCTTGAGCACAGTTTATGATAGTTAACTCAGCTGCCCAAAGCAGTCTAGTCACAGCACCAGAAACCTCAGGGAGGGCTGCAAAGCTACACCGAGCAGCTGAGGAAATATTGGATGAGTGCTCTGAGATCACAGCTGTGGTGACTGGCCCACCACGGGGGCTCACGGTGACTGATGCACAGCAGCATCTGAACCAGGGGAAGTGTGGGCAGACCTAGGGCAGACTGGAAACACTCAAGGAGCTGGATGCAGCTTGCATCTTCTAAACATTGAGTGTGTGGCACTGCGCCCCTAAGCGCCCCTATTTTTTAAATTTTATCTTGCTGTAAGTAGTTTTGTACAGCTCCAGCATGGTGCTCCTTCATTGCCTCTCCAAAATGAAGAGGCTCAGCTTCTGCAGTTTGTCCTCACATGGAAATCTCACCCTGGTGATTTGCATGCCCCTTTCTTGAATGGCCTTAGTTTCTGACCTACCTTTTGAAAGAGAACCACCAAACTGAAGAGCAACATTGCTTGTTTATAGCCCAAATTAGCTTACTGCTGCATAGATGCTCTCTCAGCTGCTTTATTCTCTGGTCCCTCTTCTCTTAGAAATCCATCCATACCAAAGCTACTGAAGCATTCAAAAACTTTGTCCAGATAGACATAAATTTGCACATCCACTTTTTCTTCTGGCAAAAGACCACGACCAATATCTGAATATTTATTTGGCTTGGAGAAATTGGGGGCAAGGCGTAGAAGAGAGGTGTTAATTTAAGCAAGCTCTTCCAGTTCTTCTCCATTAAAAACCTGGAGTCAAAAAATGACTTAAGTTTTCTGAAGCTTTTGACTGTGTTATTCTTGTCAGGAAAGGTGACTAGTTCTCAGAAAAAGCAAACCAGAAAACTATGTTCTATAAATACATTTCAGAACAGTGTCTTAGTTTTATAAACAGTTCATTTGCTAGCATAGTATCAAAGTGCATCACAAGTTCATTCAGCTGAGAGAGGTAATGAAATCTCGATGGTACAATGAACTGCATCTGATCACATTTCAGAACACACTCATAGATGTGAGGGAGACAAAATAAAGATAGTGCCAGCACTGCAAAACTGCCAAGAAGACCCCATCTCCATGAAACTTGGTGAAATCAGTCAACATTTTCTAAAATGAATAATTTCTGAGATGGACACAATACTAGCTGTTCTTTTCCAACACATGGAAAATATATCTTGGCAGCGATGTCTGCAGTGCCTCCTGATTTCTCCAACCACAGTGGCATATTTACCTCTGAGACATGCCCAGGGATCCAGGGACTGGAGGTCTGAACAACCTTGCCGAATTCCTGGGTCACAATGACTTGCGAACATTGCACACAATAAGTCATGCAGGTGCTGGGAATTCTAAATGTATCCAATTCCAAGCTGCCATCAAAATGTGTTTCTCACCTAAAATGCAGTTAGTGACTGCCTTTCTCCATCCTAGATTGAGCAGCTGCTGGTCCAGGAACTGGGTGGATTAGTTTCTCCAGCTGAATGGATGAAAAGATAGACAGGCAATAGAGAGAAAGGGCAAAATGTCTGACCTGTTTTGGATGAGGTGACTCATGCCCTAGAAATGTCTGCTTCTCTCCATTGATTGCAAAGGAAGCCTAGGCACCAGCTCAGGTAGAGGAAGCTAAAGAAGCTGCACACACCTAAAGTTAAGTGAGATGAAACTTACCTTGGAAGACATTGCATTTCTTCCCTCTAACAGGCATGGTGAACAAGAAGCACACGTACTACCCTACATTATACACAGGGAGTGGGAGTATTCCTTGCTGCACCCATCAAGCCCAGACGGCAGAGCTAGAAGCAGAAGAGACTCCCCACAATGTGGTGGGCAGGTATATTACTTTAAGTTGAGTCAGGCTCGGCAAATACAAGCAAAGAGTTGTGCATGGTCTCTATGCAAGGAGTGTGAGAAAAGAAACAACTTTGCCTACATGGGGTTGTAGATTAATTGGGGTTGGTAGAGACGTTTGGCTTCATCTGTACTTACATTTGCATTGCTGTGTCTAAAGATAATGTGTCACATTTTATAACTGATTGTATGACAAGGTCAGCATCATTCAGCATTTCATTATTATGATTTTCAGTCACAAAAGATATTGTTTCTTAGCTTGACAAAAAACTCATATTTGGAGTGTCTTAATGCAAACTAAATCGTTGCTGTAACGGGAAATCAGGAAGTGAATGTATAATAATTGTACTCATCTGTTCATCATTAAAAATGATATATTAAAAGTGATGTCATTCTTGAAAGATATGTAAAAGGCTATTCATTTTGGTGGTGTGAATGATATAAGTCCAGATAAACCTATTCTAACAATCATTTGAAAAACAGATATTCTCTGTGTCATTTAAGACATCAGCAAGAGGACAATAGAAATGTTAACTTAAATGAAAACCTTTCACAGGATTAAATCAGAGGTGTTAAATGACAATAACCAGTCAACAACAGTTACAATAGTCATTTTAAATATTCTCATATCCATATAAAAATTGTGAATTATGACTGAATTAATGTTCCATTGAAGTGGACGGCCCAATGAATGTCCCTAAAATTAAGTAGGTATTTAAGAGTTACAGTTACAACTAGAGATGCACTAGTGTTCTATAAAATGCTTCCAGTCAGCACAGAAGACAGAGACTTAATGGGACATTGATAGAGTTAAAATGTCATGAAGAAGTGGATATATTTTTTTTTTAGCCTGTAAGATGTTTATAGAGACAGGACTCTGAGTCCTGAGTATCTCATCTGGGCAACAGACCACACAGAACCGAAAGCAGGGCAAAGGTAAGAGGAGGCTGGGAAACCTCTACGTGTGCTTTTAGCAAGAAAAAAGAACCTTCGGATAAAGCAATGCCAATGATAGAATTATGGACAGCAAAGAGATGGGAAGTACTAAAATTTTAAAAGAGCTTGGGTCAAGAAAGTGATAGAGTTTTACCTCTACAGCTAGTAAAACAAGTAAGATTAGAGGCAGATCAAAAATTATTTTGCAAATTATTTCAAAAAGCATGAGAAACCAAGGGGCAGAACTGTAATTTCTAATGCAAATGCCCAAACAAGTTTTTACTGGATGAAAAAGACCAAAAGGAGCCTGCTGGAATGGGACTGAATACATCAGCTGATTGATTGAATGATCAGAATATGAATTTGGGGCTTTCCAAGAGATATGAATACAGGCTGTGACTACACCATGAGCAGATAAGTCCGTTTTATAGCTTCAGTCAGGCAGCCTTAGCAGACTCCTGGATCATAATGCAGCTGTTCTGAGATCATGTGCCTGGATTTCCTTCCAAACGGAATATGATGTGTACTCAAGATTCATCCCAGTACGTAGTCAGGGTGTGATCAAGATATTTACTCAGAAAGCATCATCAATACAATTAGCTGTAAAAAAAAAAAAATAAAAAAAAAATTAATGCTTAATTTCATAGTAATTGTTTTAACTCATTTATGTCAGAATGCATATGGTACATGGTCACATACAATACTCCTCAGTGCATGGTTCTGTAAAAATGCAGACATAAAAACTTGTCCTTACCCTAAAGACTATGAATGGAGGATACTGAAGATAATGTATACATATGGGATATTATAGGCTGATAATAAAGTCTGCTATATTATTTAAAAGACAGTCATGTCACAGGAGACGAAAAAGGAATGCAAACTGAGAATCATCATACCTGGAGAAAGATAAGAAAGGAGAATAAAGAGCTAAAAAATACAAAACTGAGAAAGTAAACTACCATGTTTCTGAATACAGTCAGAAGGAAAAATAACAAACTCATTTCACAAGTTCTTGTGTGCAGCCAGTACACTTCTGCCAACAGCATTCACCATAGGGTGATCAGCTCAAGCAAACAAGATCTTTCATGTCCTTCAGGTGCCTATGCATACTAGCTGAGCTCTGATGCTCTCCAGTGAATGCTGGTACTGAATGAATCTATCCCTTCCTTTTCCTTATGGTACCTTTGACGTCTACACAAAATTAGAGTGAGACATTAAAAGAACTGTCTGATCTATCTAGCACTGCAGTAGTACTATGTGTCAATAGATATCTTTGTCAATAGCTCTTGGCTTTGTAAAATGCAGGAACATTAAAATAAAATATTAATCTGTAATTTCTCTTTAATATTCTTTCATTCGTTATGTTCAACATTTCTAAAATGAAGCAGTGAAGAAAGGCAGGTGCAAGAAGAAACATTCAGACTTTAACCTTACTACAAATAAAGCCTAGAATTGCATTTACTTAAATATAGGGAATTAGGCCAGGGAATAAATCCAGACTGTTACAGATTATGAATTTAGAAATGTTTTATATATATACATATATATATACACAACCACCCACAGAGTCAGTTGAATATATCACTTGAATATTGGTAAGGCTCAAATGGAAATTTGGGGTCTAAGATTGACAGACTCTGAAAAGTAAATGTATTTATTTATTTATTTATTTATTTATTCAGTATGAGCTGAAGGACTGATGTTACGTGCTTGGAATGTTGATTAAAATGCAGATTTGAAAGAAAAAAATGTCACAGCAGCTAATGTGTAAAGTTTAACAGCAATAGAACGCGTCGATGAGCAAAAGATGCCTGATATATTGTGAGAGATGTAACTACATACATTAAAGGAAATGGCTGAAAGTGATAACTATCATGAAGAGTGGTGCTTATGAGCAGAAAAAAATATCTCCTCTGTCTCAGGAAGGTGGTCAGCCAGAACTTGTGTAGGCCCAACCAAAGCTGACACAATAAAAATATTTGCCTAGATAACAAAATGCATAGCTATATCATTTAACATTTATCTTTGCTTTGTAGGTTGACTTTATTACTTATAATAAAATGTCACGTTTTATGAATCTCAGAGTCTGTTTGCAGTTCTGCTTTTTACCCTATACTATCTCTCCCAAGCCTTTGAACAAATTGAAATACGGTTCTCAGGCAGGGGAAGTAAGGCCCTTTTTAATCTGGTGACCTTAATTAGTGGCTAATTCATTGAACAAAACAGGCAGCAAATTCACAGTTGTATATGCAGCACATAAACATTAAGCACTAGCGAATTCCAATTGTCACCTTAATATTTCATATTTAAAACTGTGAATATTTGTCTCAGTGGAGGCCATCTATTTTACATCTGCAGAAGGGCCAGTTACCAAAGGAATCCGTTTTCAGGCAGGTGTCCTTGGCTGCATGTTGCGTTGTGATTTGCATCAGGGGTTGCCACCTGAAGCAGCATGGTGCTGAGCAGGAGCAGGAGGCAGAAAGGTAGAGGGTGTGAGGGGCTGGAAGGGATGGGACAAGAGCTGCCCTGGGTGCCTTCCATGTGGGAGACCACCCTCAGGGAGCTAAATCACCATCAGACTGCAGCCAGGGGCTAGTAAGAGATCTCTGATTGCATATTGATGGGCTGCACCAGGAGAGATGAACCCAGACCTCAGCCTCTTAACAGTGAGGAGATTTCCTTGGGCAGCAAACCACGTCATGCTCTGGAGCATGTTCCACTGTACTGGAGAGGTGCTGCATGAGCAGTCCCTCAAATGTAGTGGAGAGCTGTGTCAGATTTATATTGGGGTTGCTGAAATGATGCTCTTTCCTAGGTGAGGAAGGCCATTGTCAAAGGATAAATCACAACAGTGTTTTATGCTCAGTCATAATGATAACATTAATTAAACTCTGAACTATTCAGCATCAGATTAGCAGGACAAAATATAAAAAAAAATCTGATTTAAGTCAGAGGGTTAAATAAATGTCCTCTCCTTTCTGACTGCAGCTGGAAGGACATTTCATAGGAGGAGCAAAACAGTGATGTGAGAACTGACAGTAGTGCTGCTGGCACTCCTCTTGGCTTTCCTCATTCCTGAAGATGGACCCGGCTGAGTCTTGCCGAGTGTGGTGGTGTTACCCTGCTGGGCAGCTGAACTCCACCACAACCGCTCTCTCACTCCCCCTCCTCAAAAGAAGAGGGGGAGAAGAAGGTATGATGGAAAGAAAAAGGCTCATGGGTTGAGATAAGGATAACTTAATTAAAGGGGAAAAAAAAAAAGGGAAAAAAACAAGCAAAGGCCATGCACAAACAAAGAGGGAAAAGAACAATTATCTTCTACTTCCTATCAATGAGCAATGTCCGGCCACGTCCTGGAAAGCAGGGCCTCAATACGTGTAGCAGTTGTTTAGGAAGACATGTCTTCGCAACGAGAGCCCCCCCCTCTCCTTCCCTTTCCCAGCTTTTATTACTGAGTGTGACATCATATGGTATGGAATATCCCTTTGGTTGGTTTAGGTCAGCTGCCCTGGTGATGTCCCCTCCCCACTTCTTGCCCACCCCCACCTACTGGCTTTGGGGGGTCTGGAGAGAGTCCTGGTGCTGTGCCAGCACTGCCCGGCAGTAGCCAAACACTGGTGTGATCCCAGTGCTGTTCTAGCTACAAGTGCAGAGTACAACCAGGCTGCTGAAGGGAAAGTTAACTCCATCCCAGCCAGACCCAGTGCACCAAGTCCTCCAGAACTGACTTAATGGCCTTCCTTTAACATCAGAGGAATTTCAGGAATATTTGAAGTTCTAGTTTGAAATAAACAACTTTCAAATATCAAGTTATCAGTATCAAGAATAATTTTTTTTCCACTCATTCAGTTGCATTTGATTTCTGATTAAGAGTACTCTTAACACCAAATATTTTGAAATGGTGAGTTAATTTCCCCCAGATCAGGAGACTTTTAAAAATAAAATTAGTTTTCTCTCTTTCCTGATCTCCAGTATCCTTCAGACTCTCTCAAGCCTTCTCCAACAGAGAAGAGTGAATCTTGAAATCTTTTCTTTTGATAAAGAAAGCTGAGATTCTCACACAGGAACTAGTGCCCCAGAGGTGGGGATCTAAGAGGAACACCCCATATCACACAATCTACATATGATAAATCATAAACTGAAAGTATTGCATGCCCAGGTCTTTCACTTCTTGTTCTCTACACATTTAAGTCCACCTAGATCTCTGGAGCTCTCAAGCCCTGTTTATTCCAGTAAAGTAAATATTTTTGGAAAAGCTTCCCAGGCACAGAAACCAGATTATGTATAAATTTTATGAGCAGTTTCTGTTGTGCTCTTGCTCTGAGCCACCCAACATTCCCCAGACAATTCCTGGGCATGGTTTGGGAGCCAGGACAAGCCATTCCCAAAAAACAATTATGATGTGACCACCTTGTCTGAAAGGGGGGAAACGTTTTTGTAGTTTTGTGTCTGTCAGCCTCTGTGCCAGAAGGGGGTCTCAGGAATATTTTACTTATGACTGTGGAGACACTTAGGATTCAAATGACAGAAGAGTAGTTCCTATACTTCTGACCTAGAAGAAATTGAGCTGTCATGTTTCATTCATCATAAGTGGGTTTTATCTCGTTTCTTTTTGTGTTCTTAATGGGAGACTTCTGGAGCTGGACTCCCATGCAGAGTGCAAGATAGCAGATTTCAGTTCCCTTGCAGTAATTCTGTGGGTGAATGAGGCTATGTCCACATTAGCAAGCAGTGCAGGTCAGTCTGATCTCCAGCTCCATGGGGTGAAATGTCTGCTGCTAGTGAGGACCTGACTTCAATGCTACACAATGTTCTGAGGTTTTACTTATGAGTGATTCTATTATGGTCCTCAAATAGCCACTAGTGCTTGAAGCATATTAGATATGCTTCCTGGGTGACCACCTTGATTTAGTTTCATTTGAAAAGAATCCAGTTCACACGCTCCAAGAGGCACCCCACAATGCAAACCAAAGATAAAGTAGGGATGGTCAGAAGATTTGTTTCAAAAGTGCACTCCCGATTTGAACTAAAACGCTTATGTAGATATACTCTGAAACAGGTTATTAAAATAAATGATAACATCCTTCATAGCTGTCCTTCCAGCCCTCCTCCAGGGTTCCCTGTCCCTGCCACTCTTTACAACTCTGAGGCTGTATGAGTGTCTCGACACCCTGGTACGCACCTCAGCTCATGAACCACTTTATCACCCTGTAGTAAAATATATATAATATTGTTTCAGTCAAATGTTCTGATGAAAAGGCCTGTAGGATTTTTAGCATTTGGCATAAACAATAACGGGTCTGACTCTTCCTAACCCTATCTGTTGACAGAATTTTGACATGTCTCAGCACTGTTTCCAGTGGGGCTGGACATGAGCTGTTCCCATGGTCTTCTCCAACCTTTGCCACTTCCTCAGCACTGGCTCTGGGCCACTGGCAGTAGCATCACATGGTGCACCAGTTCGCAACCACTGTGTCAATACAAGAAATTACAAGAAATACAGTATGAAGTAAATTATGTAGCTGATATGCTACACCACAGCCCAGGTGCACTTCTTGGCCCAGACCTTACTGTGGTTTCCTGGTGTGTCACTAAAAGGTCTGACATTTCTGAAGCACTTTGAAGGCGAGGAAGATGCTTTCCTGTCTCTGAAAACATCTATTTCTATCATGCCCTAGCTGTTTTTTCCTCCTCTATGAGAAGAAACATTAACCAAAACAGACCATCACTGATGCTATTATTACTGCAGTTCATCTGGGACTTCTTTGGCTATTTTACAAAACATCCAGATCTTGTCACTGCAAAAAGCCATTAATAACTGATGGGTCCATATGTGTTTCCAGATGCAGACTTTGCTCATCACTGTTGTGACAGCTAGTTACACACCCCTGCCTTATGGCTTTTTGGATTATCCTCTGGCTTTATTCTCAGCTCCCCTGGGATTAAAAATACTTAGCTACAGAACAAGCTAGCTCATGACTTGATGCCCTTAATATTTAGTGCTCTTTGTGAACCATCCTATTTTTGTGTGAGACAAAGTAAACAGAGAGAAAATAATGACCAAGCAGAAATCTGGGAGAATGAGAGTGAGGGCAAAGAACAAGAGAACAGGAACAGCTTTTTTTTTTTTTTTTTTTTTTTTTTTAAAAAAAGGAAGAAGGAGAGGCCATTGCCAAGGCAAGAAAAACAAGACAGGAAGAAAATGATGGAAAGAAACATCCAAGGAGAGACAGAATTAACCAGGAATAGGACAGAAGAGTGAAGATTATGTGAGAGAAATCAGAGAATAACAGATGTCAACAGTTTTGGGGAATGAGCATTTAATATGTGGTTTTGCTGCATGTGCTGCTCTGCCGGTTCCTCCTCTGCTGCCCAGAAGACAGCTTGTTTCAGGGACCTGTTCTTGGGAGCCTCATCCACAAGCCACACATCCTAAATATTTCCAACACATTCACTGCACACACAGGTGTTCACCATAATCACTGGAATCTCAGTACTGTACTATGGAGAGACCTTAACTCTTTGTATGCTTTCACAATAGATTTGAATTCTTATTAAATTGTTATTTTATATATATTAAAATAAAGGTTACACATTTGTGTCCATTGGCATCTGTGCTTAATCTCCAGATTGCATCTATTTGATTAGTGATTTTTTTTTT
Source organism: Anseranas semipalmata (assembly GCA_013399115.1). Lineage (NCBI taxonomy): Eukaryota > Metazoa > Chordata > Aves > Anseriformes > Anseranatidae > Anseranas > Anseranas semipalmata. The sequence continues at coordinate 56,177 of VXAA01006842.1, read as the reverse complement.
CTTGAAAGATCTTTAACTATTTGTTTTTTATAACAAAAAGTGCTTGTTTTCAGTGCTAAGTGAGAGATAACATGAAAGATTCTTTTAGGGCAGATTAATACATAGCAGCTTCTTATGAAAACTGGGTGATAAATGACACTGTGAATAAGTGAAAGATGAGCTGACAAAGCTCAGAATGATACTGGTTCTCTAATGTCATTGCTACAGCTTGCTCACACATCCTTCTTTGAATACAGCTCTGGATCAGACTGTCTATTTTTCTTTTCCAGTTGAAACCAGAGATCCATTGAGATTCTGCCTACATGAAAAAACATTTGTGATTATGATGCATTCAGCAGGGATCTGTTTCTGCAACACCAAGACAATTCTCTCTTCCAGCAAGACTTATTTGAAAGTTAAATAGTAATAAAGTGAAATCATGAAGCAATCTGGAAACTGTAATAGAGCTCTTGCTTGTGCCTTTTTAAAAATATATATTCAAACTTGTGGAAACTATCATTCAAAGTAATTTTTCCATGATGACTAGAAGGGAATGACTTATGAAAGAAATTGATTCAATAGTTTCAGTCAAGACTCAACTGCATTCATTTCAAAGTTCAGGAGGGGTATTTGCTAAATGTAAGACAGATTTAGTGTGGCACATGCAAAACAGGAGAGTGTAAGTGGACGTTTCTGTGATTTGCATTTCTTGCTCACTCTCCTCCCAGTGTGGCACCATGGGCACCAACCTCACCAGCCAGGGCAGGCATGGAAGCAACCAGCCTTGTGCCATGTGTTAGGGATGGCTTAGGAAGCCAGAGCTCCCTTTCCCTTCTGGAGGACAGAACACAAAGCACCATGGGGCATCCCAAACATTTTTGAGCCCTCTGGCTCTAAAGCTCTGGATGCAATGGATTTGGAAGCATCTTGGGTGAAGCTGACTCCTAGGCTCATCGACATCTCTGCTGTGGTGGGCAGGTGGGGGCAGCTGGCAGGGACTTGGGGCTTAACTGAGCCACTCTCTTCGTGACTGGCAGAGAGACAGAGGCAAGTTTGCTACTTCGCCGTCTCTCCTCCCCTCCCCTCACCTACTCCTCTCATGGAGGACTCAGTCACTTACAGAGAAGGTCAAAGCAAACTAAACATGATGAAATGCTCATGTCAAACACATTTTAAAATTCATTACCACATGAGCTGGTCAGCTGCTGCAGTGGTCATCACTGCTGCTGTATCCTTTTGTTTGTGTACCTTCCCTGTGCAAGGGCTTGCTGTCTCTCAGAGGGGCATTTACCAGTCTTCAGCTGGGTGGTCCATACTGCCTCTTTGCAGCACAGCCAGCTGGGAAGCTGCGCTCAGCTGAGCCCACCTTTAGGCAGCTCCCTGCTGGACTTCCAAAATGCTCAGACTTGTGGTTGGACAAGGTAATCTTGGAGGTCTCTTCCAACCTAAATTATTCTGTGATTTGTGATTCAGTGGTAGGGATGGGAGACCTGTGGGCATTGTTAACCTACAGAATAGATGAGTCTGGCCTGAGCAGAGGGCTATCATGAGTCTGGGAGAGTCCTGCTTACCATCTGGCTTGACCCATTTTAGGAAGACAGCCTCTGTTCCCATGCCAAATTTAAAAGGCAGGCTTTGCTCAATGTATCTCATCCCTTACATAAGGTTTCCTTATCAGGGAATTAAGGCAAACACTGAGAAAATATACTATTCAGACTGATATGTCCCAGGCAGAGCTGTTAAAGCTACTACATAAAATACATCAGTGCATCTGGAAAGGAAAAATACTCTTTATCTGTTCTTTTTGTAGACGTAAATGTCTAGGATATGTTGTTGAGGTAAGTAGCTGGTAGCTGCCAGGCACATATACCTTGACCCGAGAGATCCTTATGTCAGTACAGATGTTCTTTGAGAAGACAGAGACTAACACAACAGTTCCACAAAAACGAAGTTCTGGAAGATACCAATAAATCCCAGGAATGGCCCTTCAAACCACTGTTCCACTTCAGATCGTTGGAGCTCATATAATCAGGCCCTGATATACAACACAGGATGCAGGCATAAATTTTAGTTTTAATTTCATGATCAATGCATATGATGTTGAGAATAAGGAATCTGTGGACCTCAACAAAGCACTAAATGTGAACAAAATATTTTACTAAATTCTGAAAGGTATGATCAAGGTTTTTCACCTGTACTGACCACTGAACTGATGAGACCATCACCCACCATTCTTTTCACACTGAGAAAAGTCCCTCAGGGATCCTCACATATGGAAGAGAAAGTGGAAAAAAAAAATCAAAGACACCATGGGAAATATCGGAGAAGAATTGTGGAGGGTGCTTTTTCTTGACATGGTGTAGGAAAAGCAATGGTCATTGCACAGAATGTACAAAAAGAAACAACGTGAACCAGACCCAGTCTCCTTGCTATGGGGGAGCTCTATCAGAGCAGTCCTGCTATAGTGAGAGACCCAGCATGGGGATGTTCCTGGAAGAGAAAACCAAAAAGCCAGGGTTAAAAGACTGTTATTTTGTAGCTGCATCCCCAGTCTGGGCTTTGAGTGTCACTCATAACTGCAGCACTTGGGAAACCTGCTGCGTGGGAAAGGTCTAATTAACACTGAATCACCTGTCCCCTGCTCATCGCCATCTCGCCTGTACAAAGAGTGGGTGACAATAAACAGCTCAGCGTAGGTGGCTCTCTTTTATTAGCTAGCAGGAGGCTACTGAAAGGAAGAAGGGGAAAAAAAAGTGTCCCAGCTGAGAATTAAGCTGAAAACATCTATTGGATATGGGGTTGGAAAATGGCAGTACACCATAGTCAAGAGAGCAAATATCAGTGCATTCCAGTGTTAGAGAAGAATGAACAAACTCTTATTGTTCCCTCTCAGCTGAGTCATTGCTTTCATTGTTGGGTGTTAAGTGAATCATTCCTCTCATTTTCCACTTTGTTATAGTTTGGGTTTGTGTTTCTGTTTCTGTTTTTTTGTTGTTGTTGTTGTCGTTTTTTGTTTTCAACCTGTGTAAAGGAATGCTGATGAGCATGAGCTGATCTGGTCACAGAAATGATATCCCAATCTCAACGCTCCCATGGGAACCGTATCAGAGATGTGTCTGGGGAAACATGGGAGTAGGGACTGGAGAAGGTACAAGGAAAGAGCATCTAGTTAGAAGCACTGAACAGGTATGGAGAAGACACCCACAGGGAGAGAAAGGCCAAGTCTACGTTGACTTTTTGGTCTAGAACAGTGGAGCCATCCTGGGACAGATCTCCTGATCATACCCTCTCACAGTGGGTGTTGTTTCAGTCCTCAAAGTGGTTTTGGTCCACATGAACAAGATTGCTACCTCTGCTCCAGGCAGACATCAGCAGAGCTCTGGTCCTAGATGGGAACATGAGAGGCTGAATCAATGACCGGTCCCAGCTCTGGTCCACATGTGGGGTGGGGGATTGGGATCAGGGCCTTTAGGAATAGGCCATCAGACTGATGATGGAGTAGATGTTAGGGCCTCAGCACTAATGTCTGAATTCACAGATTTACTTGTATTGCTCTGAGCTACTTGTTAACATGAACATAGGCAAAAAAGATCAAATTTTACCTTCAGAAAGAGAAATATTGTTATGATTGTAGAAAATACATATTACTATCACAAATGAAGGCGAGATAACTCCTGGCATTATCAGCTTTGACTAATGCTGTTCAAGATTATGAGCCAAAACATGCTCCTGTATTAAGCAAGGATATTACCATTGAAAGTGTCAAGTATAGAAGCAGAGGCTCCTTCAGTGCAGTGACAGAGCCAAAGGGACCCTCAACTGATGCTTTTTGCACAACTTAGACATAATTGATCCCTGCCAATAGAGAGCAAGATATATCGAAAAGCAGAACTAGAAGGTATACTTCAGGCCACCATTCCTGGTACAGCTGCCATCACGAGTCTTCACTGGGAGACCAGAAAGGCTATTTCAAACTCAATATAAACTCCTGGCTATGCGGAAGTTCAGTGGCAGTTTTTTTTTTTATTATTATTTTATTTTATTTATGTTTTTTTTATTTTAATGAATTATAGAAAGAAAAAATCTCCCAGAGATGGGAGAAAGTTACAGCTATGGAAGTATCACATCGACATTTTTGAAATTAGAGACTGTGCAGCATGCTCTGTTACTGGTCATTAATGAAATGTGCATCTTTGTCCTCCATCTGTGAATTATGCACTTGCCTGCAATGAGAGAATCACAGAACTGGCTGGGTGTCTTCACCCATCAAACAGCTTGGTAAAGGTAACGCTTCTGTTTATATGTCCCTGCTGTTGTTGTTCTGGGAGGCTGAGAAGTGCAAGGAAGGGAAAAAGCAGTGACCACAAGCAGTAAGTGCTCTATGTAGCACCTGCAGCAGGGTGCTCAGCTTCATGAAGTGTGCATGTGGAGAAGAAGAGATGCCTGGTTTGTCTGTCCTACCTGAAAACAGGAGTATTTCTAATGAGAGCCACCAGGTAATAGCAATTATTTCAGCCAACACGTGCCTCAATTCCACTGCTTTAAAGAACAGAATCAGCCTAATTAATTGAAAGAGTTTGGGTCATGATAGCCAAAGGACATACAATCTGCTGATTAAATTGACTCAAGGCACAGCTGTTCATTGTGTTAAAATAATAGTATGAACCCTGGGGCTGTTTTTATGAACTGCTATTATTTCCTTAACTGCACAAGCTTCAGTAAAGTACTCCTCACACTCTTCCCATGAAAGTAGTATTACCTTCAACCTATCTGAAGGAAACTATCTCACTTGAGGTGAACTCATGAGTGCTGAACATCCTTAATAATTGGAGTCCTGAAGGATCCAAAATTAAGGTACTTTTAAAAGACATGCTTTGGTTACCTGTTTTCTAGTAAAACAGAAAAGAGAAAGACTCTTCAATATTGATGATACACTTCTTGCATTCTGATCATTTCAAAGTCTAACTAACAGAAAATTTTCTCATGAGCCAAATACTGTCTCTACACATTTACGGAGCAATTGTAACTGTAGCAGCAAATGCAGTCTTAGATGGCTTGCTGAAACCCCATCCATATACAGTTGACTTTAACAAGAGCTGAATCAGGTGTTAGTGTAACAGCATAATCATAATTATTTGAAATAATTAGGTTGAATGTTTACTACTAAATTAATTTCCTAATGAAATGGCCACCTTTTGTGCATTAAGCACTACATTTCCATAAGAAAATTATGTGAAAGAGTGGCTCATAGATATTTTTCTTATGTTGTGAAACTAAGAGCTTTTGAATGAACTTGCAAGAAATTAGTCTGCTAGAAGTTCTGTTCTTTGTTTTAAAATGGTATATTATCTGAATTTTTATAGTGGTCTGTGTCAGAAAGACAGCATTTTCAGTTTAACAGCTGAGTGGTATGAATTAATGTAAATTAAAAGATCAATCCATACAATCCGTATCACACTGAACTGCTCACCTCAGGAAGAAGATCTGCCAAAGGTTAAAGAATGACAATGAAGGTGATCAAAGTCATGGACCAGCTTTTATACAAGGAACAACCCAATAAATTAGGAGTCTTCCACATCCAAAAGAGGCAACTGAAGTGGACACAGCTGTTTTTTTATAAAATCACGAACAACACTAAGACTGTGAACAGGCAGTGACTGTATACTGTTCCCTAGTGTAAACGGAAAGAAGCATCAAATGAAATCAGTGGGATGCAGAATAAGCAACAAGAAATTATTCTTCACACATGGCATAATTATACTGCCAAGCTCATTGCCTCGTGATGTTGTGAATGTTAAAAGTTTAAACAGGCAGAAAACACAGTGAGGCAAATTAATGGAAGAAAAATCCATTAAGGGCTGTTAAATACAAAGATATCACCTATGGTTTTGTAGTGTCTGAAGCACAGACTGCTGGAGACTGAAGAACACATCGGGGAGTACTGCTGCATGCTTGGCCTGTCCTCATAGTCTTTTCCAGGCATGCACATGTATACACTGCACAAGACAGGCTTAGGAGGTAGCTCGACCTTCGGTCAGCACAGCCATCCTTAGCTTTGGTAGTCTAGTGGTCCTTTTAGAGGCAGGATCTTACTAACACTACCTGTATGTAAGTAAAATCTGACACCGTAAGTCTTAAGCTTTTGGTGCTGAGGAGCTACTGGTCTTTGATCCAGCTTGATGGAACTAGAAAATGTGATGATGGAGTAGAACACAGCACCTCTCCAATAACCTTCAAAATGACCCAGACAACCAGGAATTGGTTGGATGGTCACACTCAAACAATTGTTGTCAATGGCTTGATATCCAGGTGGAGACAATTGATGAGTGGTGTTCCTCAGGGGTCAGTACTGGGACCATTACTATTTAATATCTTTGTCAGTGACATGGACAGTGGGACTGAGTGCACTCTCAGTAAGCTTGCTGATGACACCAAGCTGTGTGGTGCAGTTGACACACTGCAGGGAAGGGATGCCATCCAGAGGGACCTGGACAGGCTTGAGAGGTGGGCCCATGAGAACCTCATGAAGTTCTACAAGGCCAAGTGCAAGGTCCTGCACCTGGGTTGGGGCAATCCCAAGCACAAATACAGGCTGGGTGGAGAATGGATTGAGAGCAGCCCTGAGGAGAAGGACTTGGTGGGTGTTGGTAGATGAGAAGCTCAACATGGGCCAGCAATGTGCACTTGCAGCCCAGAAAGCCAACTGCATTCTGGGCTTCATCAAAAGAAGCATGGCCAGCAGGCCGAGGGAGGTGATTCTCCCCCTCTGCTCTGCTCTTGTGAGACCCCACCTGGAGCAGTGCGTTCAGCTGTGGGGCCCCCAGCACAAGAAGGACATGGACCTGTTGGAGGTGGTCCAGAGGAGGGCCACAAGGATGATCAGAGGGCTGGAGCACCTCTCCTATGGAGACAGGTTGAGGGAGTTGGGGTTGTTCAGCCTGGAGAGAATGCTCCAGGGAAACCCTATAGCAGCCTTCCAGTACCTAAAGGGGGCCTACAGGAAAGATGGGGAGGGACTCTTTATCAGGGAGTGTAGTGACAGGACAAATGGTAATGGTTTTAAACTAAAAGAGGGTAGATTTAGATTAGATATTTAGAAGAAATTCTTCATTATGAGGGTAGTAAAGCACTGGCACAGGTTGCCCAGAAAAGCTGTGGATGCCTGGAAATGTTCAAGGCCAGGTTGGATGGGGTTTTGGGCAACCTGATCTAGTGGAAGGTGTCCCTGCCCATGGCAGGGGGGTTGGAACTAGATGATCCTTAAGGTCACTTCAAACCCAAACCCTTCTATGATTCTATGTTTCTGTGACCTAGTAGTTCAAATTATCTTGAGGACCTCCATGCATCTTATGAGTGTTTGTGTGTAAGCTATTTCATGGAGGAGAGAAGAAGTGAGAGGGTAAAGGGAGGGAATTAAACTCCCTCTGCAGTAAGAAAGAATATTTCTTGCTACTGCATAGCTTAGAGGTTCAAACAGCTTTTGAGGTGAGCCATGTAGTGGAGACTGCAACAACCTGTGCTGGAAAATTGTTCTGTATATAGCTTATTTTTTTGGTTAAACAGGCACTACAGCACTGCACCACACAGTTCTGTTGATCCCTTTAGAGAGAGCAAGCTGTCCAGCAGCCATAATTCCTTGAATCTTTGCTAGATCCAGAACTTTAAATCCCAAGCTGCCCGTTTCACGTGGTATCCAGGAAAGCTATAATGTATATTTCATGTCTTAATACATGAAGTTAAACAATTTATCAACATAAAGCCCTATTGTCCTATCACCAACTGTCCTCTCCCATCTTACAGGAGAAAGTTCTTTACAAAATATTCTGTGTGGAACAGATATTTTAGTTGCCTACCTAACAGTTATTGTTTTTCTCCACCTTCAGATTCAGATGTAGTTTAGTGAGGAAGCAGCAATGCTGTCCATATACTAAGGAGGTCACTGGCTGACACAGCAGATAAGCTGACTGCCCCTAAGGCTTTCCAGTGTGCTCATGGCTTACATCCCTCGTGTATTGCAAATTCTGTCAGACCCTGACTTCTAACATATGCTTGGGTGTGAGTTTTCAGGTCTAGATTCTTCACTGCAAGATATCCCAGTGATCCTGCTCTGCACCAAGAAATTTAGGACCGTGTATTCCTATCAGAAGTCACACTGCTTAGCTGTAGCCAAAGATTAAAGCTCCCTCATTGACAGCACATGACCTGAAACCACTCTGCCTGGCAACAGCTGACCAGCCTGCTGGCGCCCAAGTTGTCCTGGACCACTCCCAGCACTGCTGCCTCCTCCTTGGTATGAGCATCCTAAGGGGAATGGGCAGGAAGGTGGGAGAGCTGAGGAGTACCCTCACTGCAAGAGAAAAGAAAGCAGGGGGACCCTGCTTCACCAAGAGCATGGTAAAGCATTGGAATATGCTGCCCAGGACGGTGGTGGAGTCCCCATCCCTGGAGGTATTTAAGAGATATGTGGATGTGGCACTAAGGGACATGGTTTAGTGATGGGACCTGGTAGTGTTAGGTGATGGTTGGACTTGGTGATCTTGAATGGCTTTTCCAACCTAAATGATTCTATGAATCTATGAATCTTCTGTGATTCTATGACCTTGCTGGTCATCAGAAACCAGTGGTCTTTTCCTTTGGAGCTTTTGTTCTCTGAGCACTAACTGCTCACTGGCTTGCTCCTGACATAAGCCACGTGCTGCTGTAAAGTCAGTCCTGTTGAAATTTAGGATCCTAGCCTAAGCTGGTGCTTGAGAGGCAAGGGAGCTGCACTGAGAAAAGTGACAATGCAGAAGCCTATATATCCACTTGAGGGTCAGAAGGACAGCACAGACTTGGTGACAACCCTGTATTTAACAAGAGGCAAGGGGACCTGAGCAGCACCACAGATGCCACCTTCACAAAGGAGAAATACAAACTGCTAGTGATCAGGCACAGCTCTAGCCACAGTGAGTGATTCAGGCAGGGCTGAACAGGGTGCAAACCACACCAATGCCTGCAGAGATGTTGTGTGCATGGAGTATGCTGAGGAAAAGTTTGAGAGGGGTGTGGTCAGGGTTCACAAAATTATCAAGGTGGTGAATAAAGTGAATGCAGGACTGGTATTCACCGGACCCTGCAGCCCTAGAACAAGAGCTCACTTAGGATCAGCCTGAGGGGGGACAAAATAAAGTGTTTTTTAAAGCAGTGGATAGTGAACTTCTGGAATGTGCTGCCCTAGGATGGAGACAGACAGCATCAGCAGCCTTCAAAAGGGTTAAGACATATTTGTGGACAGCAGGCCTGTAAACCGTCAGTAATGGGTAAGGATGTGGCTTCCAGCATCCCTCATCCAACCCCTATAGGTGCTGGGAGTCTGAAGGAATACCACAAAGAAGATGGGCCAGCCTCACATGCAGCAAGGCAGGCGGCAGAACTGGAGAGACCCTGGCCTGACGCTGCCAAGCCCCTCTCCTGTTCATTGGCCTAACTGCAATGGCCACAGCTCAGGAAAAACAAAACAAAACAAAAACAAACAAACAAACAACAACAACAACAAAAACAGAAGTCTGCCCAAAGGCCTAGGTATTGTTTCCCACAGAGCAATGTAAGATTTCTGTGCTTGTGATGCTGCTTGAGACTTTCCTAGGGAACATGGTTTTCACACTCAATGGGTCCTTCTTTTTTTTTTTTCCTTTGGATTTCACAGTCCGGAAATTCCATTTCTTCTTGGAGGACATCCTGTAATCTTCTCAGCAAAAGGGAACAGAAGGGAAAAATGATTAAGAGTTATTCCTTTGCCTCAGTCCCGGGTAGACTGGTGAGAAATAAGGAACAGCAGAGACCTTTGAATAGACCTCACTGTTTGCAGAGGCCTGAATATTAACAAGCAGTTTGCAGCAAAAACAACGACAAAATAAAGAAGTTTGGGTTCAATCTCATTTTCTGTGCCCCAATTGATTACAAATGTCATTTAATAAAGAATGATTTTTACTATGAATTTTATTTCCTCTGGGAAGAAAATTAAGAATCATTAGCAGGGCAAAATGATTCAGTCTTTTGAAAGATCTAGTTATGTTGCAGAGCACAGCTGCCAAATTACTATAAAAGTCCCTGGGAGGTTCTTTCTACACAGTATGGAGAAATAACATGTAACAGTACATAATTTAAAATAAAGCCTTGGAAATATCTACGTAAAAACACAGAAAATTATTATCTGTATTTCTGGATGCACACTAGTTTTTGACCAGCAAACCGAATGGTTACATGATCTGTTATGCTCTTCAGAAGCTTCCTAATCAAATGTGTTATCCTCTGGTGTTATGTAATTATTTTAAATAAAGTATGTGCTTGCAATAGTGTTCAACAGATGCTACTTAAATGAGAATCTGCAGGTTAATTGCTGGAAGAGCCTTGCAGATCTGCCTCTTTTTTTTTTTTTTTTTTTTTTTTTTGTGGTGCTTTTTTTTTTTTTTTTTTTTTTTTTTGTGGTGGTGTTTTGTTTTGTTTTGTTTGTTTGTTTGTTTGTTTTCTCCAGTTCAGTAAACATTATTCTGAAAGTGGAGAACATGCAGAAAGGTGAGCCCAGCCACAGCTGCTCTTGGCATAGGTAACAACATTACAAATGCACGTAGTCCACTGAACAAGAAGTTTGTGTATGAAGCCATGCTAGGGTTTTAGGGGAAATGCTTTGTTTGAATCTAGCTGTTTATTTACTATTTCTTTTTTTATTTACCAAAGGAAACATTTTGGTCTGAGATTTTTTTTTCAGTTGGAGTGCTTCCTAAATCCTTTATGTTTACTACTGTGTCTATATATATTGTGTCTATACTATATTGTATTGTATGAGCTCTTGCATGACACCAGGATCAGAAATTTTATACTATCCTTTACATTCTAAGCCCATGCCTCAGGCATGTTTGAACTATGGCAGGATGGTAAGAAGGAATTTAGGGTGGAATTCTTTTCATCTGACTTGTGATATCTACAGAACAAATGTTCACAGCTGAACCGGTCAGCCAAAACTGCCTTTACAGTCAGCTGGGAAAAATGAGCACTTTCGTCATACAATTCATATTACTATTTTCACTGTCCAACTTGGAATAACACAAACTGTTCCCTCAACACATCTCTGTCCCCACATTGCTTGTCCAGGGAAAAGAAGGTGATGGGCTCAGTTCACCTGTCAGCATTGTCGAGATTTGGTCAGACAAGACCCATCCTCATCATCAAGTGATAGAAAATCCATCGTGATTCCAGGAAAACTGTTCCAGTGCTTAAGCATTTACTCTGTCTTGAAAATTTCTGGCTTATTTCAGCCTTGAGCTTGCACTATGTTTTTTTTCCGCTAGATTAGGGAGAAAATGTACTGCTAGGCACATCTTGCCTCATCTGTCATTAAACAATAGCAAGTTTTTAAAATTGGAAACCAGTATAACTTTCATTGTGTATGAGAAGTGACTGCTGAACTTTGTACTTGAATAGCTCTGCCAAAACTTCATATGAGGTAGGACTTGCAGTGAGGACTAACTGGTTAAGCAGCAATGAGTTAGAACTCCCAAGTGTGGCCACAGTAGAATAACCTGGATTTCACTGCAGACACCAGATGCAGAGTTTTCTACCCCAAGTCCATGCAGCAAGTGTGTTTGAACCACAGCTCTGCAACCCCTGCAAACAAGGGGAGAAGGTGTCTTAAAAAAAAAAATGTTGGTGTTAATTATATAACAGTAATAATCTAGCCCACCTAATCACTGGGTAAAATGCAGGTAAAAAGACATTTAAGGCAACGCATTGCAAAATTCAAGCTATTGTTTGACATCTGAATACCAAATCTTCACTAGTAATTTTCACTGCAGAACTGCCATAGTTACATCCCCTATATCTGTGTTGCTGTGTGACTTCAACGTGCAAAACTGTGGTACTGTCAAATGTCACAAAATGTGTTACTTTTGCTCATTTTGCTTGTAATAAATGAGCTTTGCTTTCAAAATAAAACACTTCTTAAAACAGTCAAGTAAAGTTAAATTAGAAAATCTTATTCAGAATTAATTTCAGAGTAATCAATGTTAGCAAGATTTTACAAATATATTCTGTTAATGTGTTTTCCTAGCCTAATAAATGGTACCTGTAAATTAAGTGGGCAATCCACTTTGAAATCTAAATACCATTAAGGTAAGAAGAATGTTTTTTTTTTTTTGGCAGAACATAAAGGACAACTGAAATGTGTCCATGAATATTAAACACCTTCTCTTCCTTCAAGACTTCTTTTCTTTCTATCCTGGTGTTTTCTAAATTGAACCAATTTAGTACCCAAACCAAACACACTGATTTCTGAAAATGCCAATGAGGAATAAAATCAACACCTGGGAAGAAGAATGAATGAATGAATGAATGAATAATGAATTCAGAACTAGAAAATGAAGACATTTTAATCAGCTGCTGAATACCAGTCAAACAACAGCTTGGGTGATTTTTGTAACTTTTACGTGCCATTTTTTACCCATTTAAAACATGACTAAAAGATCCTATACCTTGATATCATTAGAAAAATAATTTGTTAGACTGAGACAGAGGTCTAGTGCGCTGGGTAGGTTATTGCAGACCCTTAGGTTTTCCCTTGAGATGAAGAATAGTGTTTTAGTTGAAGACTGAAATTCACCTTGGGGCTACTCTAACATAAACACCTACTTGACAGTCTTATCAGACTGGAAACAAGAAACTCAGCATCACTGAAAGGAATAGGATTTGGGCAGAATGTCTGTGTTCTTGCAAGCCAAGCAAATCCAATTTTTTTTTTTTTTTTTTTGTTAACATTATTAGCAAAACATGTTCTTAATTAAGATATCTCGGCAGCATTAATACAAGTAGGAAATATTTTTTTCGCTAGGAATATCAGCAGAAATAAATATATGTGGTGTCATTATGAAAGCAAGACTGCTCAAGAGACTTTTCCCAAGGCAAGGGTGCCTGATGTGACATGTCTTCTCCTGGTCATGCTCTGCCTTTGGCCTTAAAAAAATGGTAGTTCAGATGCTCCTAGCAGTCATAGCCAAAGAAAACATAACAATACTGACAGACCACAAGAAAAAAGGCAGCTGGGTTGATGGCTACTGCAGAAATGTGTGCCCACACACTGGTAGGTTGCATTAACTACTGCAAGATTTGTTAGACTTTGTGCCCACAAAAATCCAGATTACACTGCAAGTGTATCACACAGCTGAAAATGTTGAATTCAGAGGAATCCTCCTCTTCCACAGCTCCAGGACAAAACTAGAAAAATCCACATATGACCCACGAGCACAGTCTCTGGATCCCTCACCAACCTACAGGCTGGTGTCTCTTCGCTGAGAAAAGGGGCCATTGCAATGTGATTTTACAGATTGGAAAGGGGGAGACAGCAGACAGGACCACTGCTGGTAACCAGGCCTCTGACTATGGCATTGGTCCTGCGGTCACAGCGCAGCTCTGTAGTGATGGGCAGAGGCCTGGCCACTTGGCATTAATTCCCCCAGGGCAGATGCCTCTGGGGAACCCTCCTCTCTCCATGCACTGGAGGGCAACCCAGATGCCACAGCTACATTTCAGACATTTAAGTTTTAAAAAGACGATTCCTCTTCTGAGTGACTTAATATCCAAGATCATACAGAAAACCCAGGACTGAATAGGAACAAGCCTGAAAATCAAGTGCCAGTCCAGTGCTTTTGTATACAGACAACATGATTCTCATTCAAAAAGAAAAGCTCGGTCTATTGTGAGACCTTATTGTACAACAAACCCATGTGAGACGGTTATCTGGTATGTAATCAGGAGTGAAATCTTAGAGATGAACAAAAAGGCTTTCTTTGAAGGGAAGAACAAAGCGATGTCTATCTTGTCTGTGGCTGTCACTTCCCTTGACAGCCAGGCTGGGCTGCTCTGTCCTCTTAGAAATGAGTCAGGCCATTTATTTTCATTCTTATCTCTAAGTATCTGAGGCAATGTGAGAAGAGTGAAATAATACATCCAGATCTGATTAGTGGAAATTTCATTTGATGGACCCCTTCCTAGGTGAACAAACAATTCAGCCTATTAAAAGATATTAATCAGAAAGACAGTGGAAAACAGGACAAAGGCAGAAAGTGCTAAGAGTAGAAGTAAAAAAAAAAAAAAAAAAACCAACAAAAAACAAACAAACAACACAGCAGTAAAACATTCTGATTAAACCTCTAAGCTTTCCCTTGTAAACAGCTGAAACTAAATTTAATTTTGTTTACTACAATGGGATGAAAAATAGTTTTCTTCTTTCAAAGCTATGAAGTCTCACTTTCTGGATAAGAATCACCCTGTTTCATTAACAAGAAGAAATGGATTGCTGCCATCTTAATTGTAGCAAAAAGAGTATTTTCAGTAACTGTAAATAACAGGATAAGTTGACTTGTTCAGAAATGTGACACACAGAATTTCTTAATTATAAATAGGAAAGAGAGAGAAAGTGTACTGGAGTGGCATAACTAAACTCAATGCTACCGTTCTAAACAAAACTCAGAACTGTGCATTTTAAATACATGTTTCAGCTGAAAATTTAATCCACTAGATTTTCAAATAAACATAACGGTATATAAATCACTGGATTAAAAGTAGACTAGCTTCATCTGGACAAGATGCACAGCAGCCCAGAGGTGGCAGAAAGCTGTAGATATCTTCTGCAGGTTCCTCATCAACAGGGCAGGCTTTACTCAGTGAGTGCCTTATCCTTGTTATAAAGGACTCACACAACAACTCTTTTTGCATTTTTTAGGATACTGTCCCACAGTAAAAAATTTGTTTTATTTCGACTTTTCCTGACCTCCACATGAGAAGTTGCAGGCTTGGGGAAACTAAATCATTTCTCAAGAAGCTGAGACCTAGAGGGCCGTGGCTCCTGGGCACAGGCATGAAAGTGGGCAGGAGGCAGATGAGCAGCACGGAGCAGAGTCTAAACTCCATTTGAGCAGCAGGATAAAAGCAGTCACCAGAAAATGACAGAAGCACCCGCACATTGGCTGGCGGGCTGGTCTTGGCCAGTCAGCTCGTACTGGTGTTTATAGCAGGCTGCTGCCCATTTACCCGCTGTGGGCTACAGCCTGTAAGGCAGCTGTATACTTCATGTGATTGCATTACGTATTGCCAGCAAAGGGCTTTGCGTTACAGCCTCTCTCGGCATTCACCTTGACAAAAGCCCATTTTCTCCCTTCTAAGGAAGTCTGGGTTTGGAGCAGGGTCCCACAGAAGGTGAGAGAACAAAAGGGCTTTTTTAAGAGCATTTTCCTTGATCTTTACTGTATCCAGGACCAAACCACCTGTGTCCAGGAGCCCTGCACCAGGCCGCTCTCACCTTCTTCAGGACAAGGTGTGGGTGCTGTATGCCATCTACCAGGCATGTGCCAGCATCACTGTGCTCTGCAATCCCCTCCATACGGCAGGAGTACTTGCAATGGCAGCATTTTAGCAGGGCTGCCCAGGGATCAGTCTCTTTGGGGCCAAGAAGTCTTCTCATTCACCTTTCTGACATGGTACTAGCTTGCTTTTTCACACTGTCTGTAGTCTTAGGAGAGTTTAGGTCTCCTTTTTTCACTTGATAGTCCTTAGGTGTTCTACTTTTTGACTTCCAAATGGTGCAACTCCCAAGTTGTGTTACAAAAATTTGATGTAACTGTAGATTGTAGTGTATTCTTTTTTGTATGTAAGCACTTAAAAAAAAAAAAAAAAGAGCAAATGATGCCTGCAGACATTTCTTCTTTGGAAGCTGTTTGATGCCTTAGGGACTGGCTATCTATACTGCCATATGATGTTCCTTCACGTGTCTCACCTAAGTGCAGTCCATAGACAGGTAATTTGAGCCATGCTTCCACAAGCTGATACCCTGGGATGCATTGCAGAGTATGCATTGCACCACCTGCAGCCTGTGCACAGCCAGGCCAGAAGGAACCCACCAAGGGGGGGCTGAGGAGCCCTCCAGGGCATCCCACCTGCTCTGTGCGTGACTTTATGATACCCTTCCCAACACTGTTTTTCTGAGGAACATCCAAGTGGTCCCAGTTGCATTCCCTGGGGCTATTCTCACCTTTTGGGGTCTCCTTCCTCCAGCTAGGGAAGAAGGGGCCATGTGCCCAAGCTCTGGGGGACATACAAGGACACCTCTGACACAGCACCAGGATGCAGTGTCAGGAAGAGGATGGTGGCCATACCAAGACTGGGGAAGGGAGGGTTGGGTGACCTGTCCTGCTCCCTGCAGGTGTGGCTTTTGCAGGGTCAGATCTCTCCTTGACCCACCTGGCCGGGCCCCGGTAAGCTTGGGGCGGCTGCTGCTCAGGGCTGTGCATGGCCCCATGCGGGGGCACATGGCCACTGCCAGCAGGGCCCTGGCACACATCCCACCTCTTTCCAACCCTACCCAGCAGGAGGGAAAGTCCCAGGCCCAGACCTGCCATTGCCAGCCAGGACTCATCCCAATAACAGTAGGAAAGCATCTGCTTTGAAAAGTACAGATATGGTGTTTTGTGACCCAGCAAGTCTTTTATACCTCTACATTCATTTACCAACGGTGGTCACATTCCTGCTTTTCTGATGATATTTTGCTCACATCATGACATGCAACATTCATACTGCTCTGAAAGAAAATGTATGGGAAGGAATATAAATTTATTAAAGCTTCCAATGTTTTTAATTTCTGGCTTGCTTTAGGTAGATGCAAAACCACTCAAGATGCCAGAACTGCACAATACAAACAGCAGCTGCACATAGTCTGTGGAGACTTCATTAAACACTAATGAAAATGGGCAAACCGGGGAATATGCATCACAATTTCTGCAAGCAAAAAAAAGCACTCAGAGGGATGACTGCTAGCAAAACACAAGTACTCTACTTGATATTTGAGTTAATTTCTTAGAGGAGCTCTTGAGACAGAGTAAACATAACCTCTGGGTATTATTTTTACAAAATAATTTCTCTCATACTAAAACTTTTTGGATGACAATTTTTACTAACTATAAACGTGAATTGTGGAGAGGAAAAGTAAAAGGCAAAGTAGTGCAAGGGAAGGAAAGACAAGAAAAGGACAGGGATCTGATACACTGTGAAACAAGTGCAATTATTACTCTTAGTCCATGAGGAATTAAAAGGGAAGTAGAATCATAAGATCTGTAAGGAGACAGCTGGTACTCTCTAGTATGCATACCTTTTGTGCCTGCTCAAGGCTGTCATCCCACATACATAACTAAAACTGTCCCTGTGTCCTTTCTTTTAGCTGAAATGTATTTTCATATCGAATAACAGCTCCCTGACTCAAGCTGGCTCTGTACTGCTGAAATCATCTGGATTACTCAAGGAGAGAAAGTTTTAGACTCTAGCAAATTTTTAGCAAATTTTCTCTGCTTGAAAATGCATGAGGTTTAGTTCAAGGGATGGGAAATAGTCTGGGCCAACTTTTATCTTCTGGAAATGAGTTTACTCACCCCTAGTAAAAAAAGGTGAGTCATCTCTTTCCTCCCTCAGATGATAAGCCTTAGACTATGATGAAAGTCAATTGCAATTTAACATCCATAGCCACTAATGGAAGCATAACTAAATCTGTTTTTAGTAGGAGGTAGCAGACAAATGTATAGTAGACAAAGTAGAGGCAGGCAAAAAAGAAATTTAAAAAGAACACAGATTAGTTCTTATTCCTTAATACATGTGTTAGTATAAGAACAAGTTATTTTTTCAGCATTTTATGTCCCAAAGCAGAAAATATCAATAGAGTGCAGACCATGTAGATTTGCTTCTGTACAACAATTTCTGTGCTCTGGAGCATGCTTGGGTATGTGCTACGTGAACTGTGCCTCAAATCTGCCCATAGAGTCTGATATCACACAGGAACTGAAGCAGAGCTGTGCTCCCAATGAAGTCCTAATATGGGAATTTTATTATTGTAGTTAAAATGTAAATATATTCCATAACAAGCAGGCCTGTTATCTTCTCAGCCAAGAATTTCTTGGGTGAGCAGTTGAATGATGACTTTATTTACAGCAGAAAATGAATTCTGTTTTCCTACTCTGTTCCACTGGACTTTTCACTGGCAAGGCACAGGAACTCTCTAAATTCTACAGAAAATCAGGATTTGTCACCTGAAGAAAATACCCCATGATCTTTTTTTGGTATTAACTTCTCCTTCACTTGGGGAAATGTCTTCTCTTTTCTAAAATGTTTAGCTGGAAATTGCTACACAAGGACATTTTACTTGTCACAGTACAGAAATCCTCAGAGCATTTTAATCACCAGCCCTGTATTAGCAAGCTCTATTCTAGTGTTAACTCCAGCCTCTGCAACAACAATGTTCACTGCACTCCTGGGAGCAGGAAAAAATGGTTGAATTTAGCATTGATGTAGTCTATAAATGCAGTGCATAGCCTTTTTCGACAGTGGGTCTTAATAAGCTAATGTACTGAACATCTCTAGGTATAAAAGACACTGAGCTATATCTAAATCCACACCCTACACCAGTGAAATTTATAGGGGAAGGGAGAAAGAAAAAAAAATAAAAATAAAAACTCAGTGAAGTAGCAGCAAGGCAAACAGTGGAGTGGTGAGGATGCTGCTGCAGAGAGCACTCGCATGGTGCCAAGCCATGGAACAATTCCTGCAACCAGAGCTGAGAAGTGATGATGGCACACAGAGTTTTGCAAGAGTCTGACTACAGGATTTAGATTTGCGTGAGCAAATCCATGTACACACAGCCATGGATGTGACTGCCGTGCCTGAGGGAGGAATTCATAGAAGAGGGTGAAATCCAGAGACTGCTACATCTCCTAAGAGAGGGATGCAAGGGAAATTTAGGCACCCAAGCTTAAGAAAGTGCTGCAGAAATCTGCCTATCCTGCAAGGAGGAAATTGAGCGTAGGTTTGGTGCTACTTGTTTCCTACTACAACCTGCAGGAAACAGTGCACAAAATGAGTCAGACCTTCCTCACTTCAGGAAGGTCTCTGTGAGCAGGATCCAAGCATTTGCCACTCCAAGTAAGGCCAAATGCTTGGGTAAGGTGACTCCAGGAGGAGAGGGATCAAGAACCACCTCATACTTAGCAGTTTCGATAGTAGGTCTTTGCTAAGAAGGTCAGATTCTTGAAGGAGCACAATGCTCACCAAAGACTGCTGGAAAGGCCTAGACATCCAAAGCTTGTTGCAGGATCCTGTTGGGGCCAGGCACTGCAACCTTGGACTCAGATATGAAGAATATGCAGATGTCCTTTGTACAGATAAGAAGGAAGAGCTATCACAGAGCAGAGGAGAAAACAGAGTGGAGATCAGGAAAGGAGAGGTAGAAACCTCAAGTCCTAGATCCAGTGCAGGTGGGATATTGAGCACTATTTGTTGAAAGAGCAAATTAAAGGAGAGCCCAAAGGTGAGAGAGAAGACATTTTCTCTAATGTTAGTGGTAGAATTTGGGAACTCAATGGGCATTTTTGCCCTGGAAAGGAAGGTCTTTAAATGAAGCTGGCTGAATGTCCAAGTCCTCTTGCAGGAGTCTGGATGAACCACGGAGCTGTAGGGGAAGATGTAAACAGAAAACTTCTTATAGGAAACCTTGTCCAATATAATTAAAGCATGTGCAGTGAAAGACATATGTTCTCTGTAGCTGATCAATCATCTGTTCTGTTATCTGAAGCCAAGAAGTTCTGCTATCTATAGGCCATTGGCAAGCATCTATACGACTGACTGCAACCATCACCCAATTTGGAATCTGCTCTTTTAATTAACTCTGTGTGGCATTCTGTCTGCATTTAACTATTTCCAAAGAAGAATCTCTTGGACAGTGCTAGATCTGCCAAATATCTTTTGACTAATTATAAAAATGTTGCTTTGTCATAGGAATATTATTACACTTGAGTGATTGCACTCAGTTGTCCTTTCTTTAATTAAGAAATGCAAACTAGAGGAAAAATAGATATAATCTGTGGAATACATAACAGAAAACATGATATTGTTCATGATTTAAACAAAGTAAGACATGCCTCTTGTCATCTGTACTCCAAACACACAGGACCACTCGTGTTTTAAAAATGTTCGCTAGACTAACAACTTGCAAAACTCTTGCCAAATTTCATTCAGTTAACTGGACATTGAAGAGATCTTTATTAAGGAGATCCATAGGTAGAACCCAAGATACTCAAACTGAAATGTATTTAAACAGGTATAAAATCCCTGGCATCTCCACCTGGTTTTGTTCATTATATTATTCTTTTCAGTTGTATTCATACAGAAACATACAGAAAGGCCCAGATTCATTTTAGTTCAACGTTTCTGTTATTGCAGAAATAAGGAGTTGTGTGCCCAGGTGAAAAAGAAAGCTTGAATGTGTTAATCAGTGAATGGCTCAGGGCATGTGTTGGGATTTTAAGAGGAAAAAGGTAAGACCTAGGTTCAAATCTTGCTCCTGCTGAGGTTGGGCAGACTAGGTAGTATGTGTGACCTGTAGAAGGATCATCTCTACCTAATCACACTGACATCCTCATAAAAACCTAGAGCCTTAGAAAAGCAGGAGCCAACAAGAAAAGGAAATACTGTTTTATTGCTGAAACTAGACAATTCTCTTTGCCACCGAAGCTTCAGTCTGTGCACTTGTTCACCTTGTTTATCTTCAGCACCACCTGGCAGACCAGAACAACACTGCTGTCTTCAGAACAATCACCTCAGGGACAGTGCTGGAGAACTCTTTAAGCCTGCCTTTTATGCCTCATTTTATTTATATTACATATTGTTTTCCAATCATTTCTTAATCTTATTGATTAAAACATTAGAGTATCCAATTATTATTGGCAACACAAATCACTCTGTTACATCAAACTTACTTCAATACTTATTATCATGTTACTAACGGTTATACTATTATTATTACAATTTAACCTTGTATTCTAATTAATCAAAAAGAATTTGAACAAACAACACAAACATTGTAACTCAACATTTCTTTGTTTTTCTTTCTAATAAACAAATAAGGTCATTATTCACCTTCTGGGTAATGGAACTGCTTTTATATACCCACAAAATCCAAAGTTCATTCTCCTTATTCAAAGTAAACTTCTCAGAACTATATATCTGTGTGGAATTATTCAAATTAAACTGCAGGGAAACAACAACTTTCTGATTATACTGAGAAGCTCATTCAACGCATACTTTGTTTAACCTATACCAATATCAAGTTCTACTGATAAAAATGTTCTCAGTCAGCTACTTCCCCTTTCCATAAGCAAAATCTAGTATTAAAATATACCCCAAAACTCTGTATGGCTTGCTAAGACAGAAAGAAAGGGGAAGGAGAGAGACAGAGAGGGAAGGAGGAGGAACCCTCAATTAAACTTCTCTCTCTCTCTTTTTTTTTTTAAATATAACTTCCGATTGCCCTTATCATTATTATAATCAATAATGATAATATGATTATCATTCCTTTTTATGTTATTAAACAGCAGGCTATTTTGAACATTAAGAGTATAAACTCATTCTCTCTAACAAACTTTATTTATACACTGGCTTGATAATCTCCTCCATTTACATATCCTAAAGCATGTACTCCCCACACTTACATTTCCATGATGTTTCTATCTCCCAGGTTCTGTAAGAAACCCCAAAGCTTGCTCTTTTTTTTTTTTTTAATGCCCAACACATCTGTCTTGCTCCCTCCTCCTCACTATCCTCCCCAGTCATTTAACAATGGTGACACTTCTTCAGTCTATCGTGGTGAACTCAAGGTTGCAGGTAAGTCACGGCTGTGAGCAACCCTCTTGACCAGATGTGCTGTGAGCTGGGTGCCATGCTTGTAAATCTGGTGGTGTGAGGTGCACCTAACTGCAAAGGGCAGAAAAGTAAGGCGTGGTGCCCACTCCCACCACTGCCTCTGTATCTTCATTGGATAGGCAAAAAAAAGCCAAACATTTAGAAGTTTCCTCTTGTATTGTTGGGCACTCAAGCTTCCTGAAATGTTGCTGCCTAGAACAAATTAAATTGCATTTAGCGAATATTGGAGGCAGAAAGAGTTTTATTATACATGATTACTATCAGCAATGATGGGTTTAAGCTGATATTGTACGTGTATTTTCATAGATTACATTTCAGTAGGCTAGTATTCCTAATATCCTGTGTTGCCTAGATAAGAGAGACAGTCAAGGGACGGATGTGATTAATTTCCAGGTAACTATGTTTTCCTTTCTTGTTTAATTATTATATAGTTACTTTCTATTTTATGTATTTCACATAGCAAATAATAGCATTGAGTCAGTACCAAGATAACTATGGCCTAGCAATTTATCAATGTATATCTAATACTACATGGTTTACTAGGCTGGAGAGAAAATTTAAGAATATTTCAACCCTTCCTATGTCTGTGTCATCAGATACTAGATCCTGCACAGCCATAGTATACTTTAAAATACTTTTCAGCTGGAATAAACAAATGGATTGTCATTCATGTTACCTGATGCACTGTTAAAAGTTGGGTCTTGTCTGCATTTCTTCTTCTGCACTATCTGCTTGCTGTTTCCAAGCTATACATTTTTATTTTATATATCTAAGCTTGCTGAAATGCTCTGAAATGGTCCTACCAAAACTTCACATCTGCAGAACCAAAGCAAACCAAACCAAACTAAACCAAACCAAACCAAACCAAACCCACCACTGTCATTGTGGCTATAATTTAAACGTATTCTATGTTGTCCTATCCCAGGCTGGCAGTGCCTGGACTGCTCTGCTGCCGCTTCGCAGCGCTGAGGCCATACCGGGGCTGCAGGGAGGCACCACCAGCAGGTAGGGGAGGGACCCGAAACCCAGCGGAGCAAGTGGGCAGCTTGAAGGTGAGGGTGCTGTGTGTGGGCTGTTTAAGCAGAGCAGGAGTTTGCTCGCAGTAGTCGCTGAGCAGCTGGGAGGGGTCCCTGCATGCCCAGGGCAGGCCAGGGAACTCTGACAGAGGCAAGAGGGGAGAAAAGCAAATCGGTGGTGGGTCCTTCCAGAGCCTCCACGTGGAAAAGCACGTTTTCTCTGAAATGCTTTTCTCCTAAATGATGTTTTGCTCTAAGGAAGACCTTCAGTCACCAGTTACGACTTCTCTTGCAGCCAGAGAGAATAAAATTACCAAATGGGAGCCTAAATCAGATTCACCCACATAACCTTGTTTTATCCCAGGGAAGTGCACCCTCAGAGCCTGTTCACAGGGTAACAAGATCAGGTAATGCTGTTCTCAGAAAAAATGTGATAGCCAAGGGGCGAAGACCAGTGGGGTGCTCTAGAGATGAGGAAGCATCGGAAGTGATCACCTGCAAATTATAACAATTAGGTTTGGGGATATGAGGAAACCCTATTTGGAAGAGTCTGACGATGAACTTCTCCTCATTGTCTACGACTGCCAGAATGGCTCCTGAGGGGAAGAAGTGCATCCGTTTTACTCCTCCTAGCTAAATGGCCATATCAGCGTATGATCACTGGCTCAGAATGGAAACCTGGGCAGCTGTCATGGCAACTCTGCCAAGGATAAGCGTGCTGAGGCTGTACCATCTTGCCCTTGAGCCTCCAAGACTGATCAGACAGAGCAACCAGGAGAAAGGTAAAACACCTTTTGTGCAATGCAGCTTGTGGGTGAGCATTGTGTCAGGCATCCAGGAGCATCTCTACAGCACATGGCTCTCTATTGCTTCTTACTGGGTCCCTCTATTTCCAGCCCAGCCAGACGTTAGAAATGCCCCCACCTTCTCAATCAGGCTGTGAAAGAACTGCAGTTTAGGTTTAAATGCCTGTAATGTCACATTGCCAAGCCTCCAAAGACTGCCAAAATTCTTCAAGGAAAGTTAAGACATGACATATGGTTTTTGGAATGACTGAGTTGTCTTTACACACCACAAAGGGCACCCATGCCACTACTAATGTGAATGATGCAATGCCTTTACAAATCTTTTTAAAACAATATTCATGAAAGAAAGTGTGGTAACAAAACTACTCCAAGCTATGTTAAAATGACTCCAAGTGAAAGTGTTGTGGACATATATGGCCTATGAAACCACTTAGAAGCTAAGCTGCTCTTAGGCCCATCAACAACAGATGGGTTTAAACAAAACAGTCATTTATCTTGATTATTACAGTCTTGGCAATCCAACTTAACTGCTGATGTCCAGTGTGTCTGCAGCCCTCACTGGGAAAGATTAACAGGCCTCATCAGATGCGAAGCAACAAATTGTTCTTTCAGGACCTAATTATTTTGTTTAATTGTAAGTTTTCTATGGATTTTGCTCTTAAAATCATAAAGAAATGTAAAGTTCAGACCATAACAATTGCAGCAGGTGAAAGGAAAGCACAAAGCAAGAATCCAAGAGATTGCCTTTCTGCAGATAGGCAGAGCTCTTAGTGACATTTTAAACAGCTTGAAATAGATGTTTTTGAAGCTTTAAAGGTCCTGAAGCCAGTCTGTGTGCCTAAACATTATCACATTCAAGGGGGCGCAGGTTTGCTCAGCAGTGCACAAAAAGTGCTTGCCAGCCTGCAGCTGTGTTGATCTCGAGCATCCCATTACTAAATCACTTTATGAATAAATCACTGCATGTATAGCACAGAGGAGACATTCTGAGCTAGCAGGAGAATGAGCAAACTGATCTAGCTTTTTCCAGCCCTGAATTTATAGAGGACCTAAATGATATAGTCTTCCTACATACTGATAATAAACTTAAGTTTCCCTAACAGTTTTCTCCCTGGGATCATGGCATGCCACTTGTACACAGGATAAGTGTTCCCACTAAACTGAATAGGGCTATTTTCAGAGTTTTTCTCATGAAATTAAAAATAGCACTAGCCTTTAAGAGTTTGTTAAAAACAACAACAACGACAACAACAACCACTGGATAGTAATGTGACCCTGTCCAGTGAGATTACGATTAAATGATTTCTGCTGTATCAGCTTCACTTATTGCAATGAAGGTAGAGAGGGTTAAGGTAATCTAGGAACACAATGAATATTTCATTTCTTTGGAGCTAAATAACAGCCAAGGTAAACATTTCTGATGAAGATATTTATAGGACTGGCTCTTTTCTCTTTTACAAGCACATACTGATGAATCCTTCCAAACTCCTGTGAGAATACTTACATTTATTTGAATCATTTTATAGGTAGCAGCATTGAAACACAGGAAGAAAGTCTGACATTAGAACTTCATCCATCTTTTGACATCTAAACAAAAGTCTGGACAAAAGTTCACTGAAGCCAGCTAAGTTTTCAGTGAGTATTTAACTGGATCTAAAATCATTTCATATTGGTCGTATAGCAAATTGTGCATGCAAAATTCACGATCCTTTTCAGAAAATGTGCAGACTTCCTGTGGAAATGTTGGGGTTAGAATTCAGGTATTTCTGGCTTTTATTCCCTAGTTTAAGTTTCTGGCATAAACAATGGAATCAAATTGCACAGAGCTCAGTCGCTTGTATTCTAAACAGCTACAGGAATATGCAACAAGCCCGAAACTGGTTTTAGAGGTGGATGATATGCATAATGTCAATTGCTACTTATGGTATGTTTGATGAGAATTATTATTATTTTTTAATTATTTTTTTATTCAACCAATTCTAAATGGTGTGCTTTTAGAGAAGGTCTACAGAGAACTGAAAAGTAGCAAATTATTCTTCTTGATGCATCTGCAGAAAAGAGGGCTGTGTTTTTTAAACCCCTGAGCCCTGACTACAAGGTTCTGTGGTATCATCTGGTAAATCTGATCCCATTTCTACCAAACAGTGGAATATAATTACAAAGGCTTATGAGTATATCATATGCAATGATATACTCACAGATGGTAAGTCCATCAACAGCTTTCTCTGAAAATTAACAACAGATAGTAAGGTACCCAGGGGAAAACAGCAGGCTTTCCAGTTTACTAATGTATATGAGCTTTTCTAAGGCAACAAAGGCTTTTCTAAGATGTTAAACAATAAAACAAATTGATTCAGGCCTGTGTAAATAATAATAGATTATAGTCTCAGATGTTACACATATCATTGACAGTGTTTTCAAAGGGTTGTTCAGCACTTAACTGTATAACATTCATTAAAACAATGAAAAACATGCCATCTACTAATAAACTTTAAAGATTAATCTGATTTAATATTTAACATTTAAATGTAAATAATCTGAAAATTAATCTAGAAAATCTTTTTTAAGATAAGCTTGAAAACAACTCTGCTCCAGTATAAAGCAGAGGTGTTCATTCTTCTGCTTTGTGATATGTGTATTGGAGTTCAATGACAGAATCTTGCAGTAGTTTTATTCTGCTCTTAAAGTATACTGTAGAACCTTTATTTTAAAATAGTAGCACCATCTAATATTAAATGATCTCTTCTGGTATAAGGACAGGATATAAAATAAGCCATTTTTAAATCAAAATGCTTAATTTCCATTGTAGCATCTCACAAAAGCCTTTGCTAATAAAATGCCATGAAATGTGTTGCAAATAAAAATGTACTCTTCAGTCCCAGAAAAGAAAGAGCTCAGCAATGATATTATGAACCTCTATAAAATCACAGAAGAGGAGAGTAGAAAAATGACATAATTCAAGAATTGGGAACGTCCAGTGAAATTAATGGACAAGAGTTCTAAAACAATCAAATGGAAGTATTTTTCTCCAAATCACAAATCATTAAACTGGATAACTTAATGGGAGGGATAATTTTGAAAGCCAAAAGTTTGAGTGAAGTCAAAAAGGATCAGGCGATAAAGGGAAAAATCTGTCATCAGTAGTAACATGAAGATGCAGCTAGAACCTGTGTTTCCGGGGGATCGTGATCTGCTGTGAAGCTGGGAGACTGCATCGCGTTCTGCTACCCCTTTCTTAAAGCTTAGCTCCGTGTATCCATTGCAGCCCATTTTACAAATAAGGCTAACAGACTAGGAGACTACTGGTTTGACACAACTGGGTGGCACACTTAATATGTGGTAAAAGGTGCACCCCTGTTAAGTGGAATGACTTCAGATCATAGGCTAGCTATTGTCAGCAGCTCATTCCTGCTCTGTTTCCCTGCTAACAGCTTCGGAAGACTTACCTTCTCTGTTATAAATTGTATTTGTAGAGAGAATTTTTGCAGACAACATTGGTAAACAATTGCATATAGAACAAATCTTTCCAAGGAGCAAGTCAGCCAGGGATAGGAGGTCAAATTATTATGTTGACATATCTGAAATATCCAAACTGGCTACAAAAACATGAGCCTCTGGTGCAGATGTCATATCTTCAGGAAGATCTCCACAGCCTACAAAATGATCAAAGACAAACCTCTGTAGATTTACTGGAGTTTTGGGGAGTTTCAGGGGTGCACAGACTGTGCACTGAGATGAATGACACTGTGGAGGAACTGGATGGGCTAGATATGAACTCTCAGCTGGTTTTCCTTGTTGAGGTTGATGGTTGTGGCATTATTTATTTGAGGTGGAAACCCAAACAGACAGCAAAAAACATTGGATAGCCTCCTTCTTTATGAAATTATCTGAAGTCTGACTGTGAGAGTTATTGCTCTGGAAATTATCTGGGAAGAATATATTTCAAAGGGGTTCAGTGCTGACCTATTACCAGGAATGGCAATATTTAAGGCAGAAGGAAATTATCATACATATGTAAGGTGTACCTCAGAGATTGTTTGGCTGATCTTTCCTTTTTTTTTTTTTTCCCCGCTCCTGCAAGTGTATCACAATGTAGTGGGAAATGGGAGCGGTTGTGGTGATTGACTGAAAAGATCTCATGAAAATGTTAGGTCTAACAACAGTAATCTCTCTTAGAAGTGTATGATGGTAATTATTTTAGCACAGTGAAATGCACAATACAAAGAAGCACCTGACAAGGCAAATTACAGTATTTTAAGTGTAAATTATACACTAGACCAGTAGATGTTTAATTAGCCAATCAAAAAATATCAGAAGTAGATTTTTATATTCATCATTTTTGTCCATCTGCAGTGGCTTAAATATCCCCTGTACCTTAAAGGGAGGGCAATGACACTTGTTAATCTATTTCTCCTATTGGAAAGCTCTGTGGATACCTGTATCTGTCAAGTATTTATCACCCTCTTGTAATGTAGCCAGTAATGGACTCGGGGGTCATCTCCCCCTTTTCCTTTCTTGCAAGGTGACTACACTTGTGGTGATGGAGTGTGGAGCAACACCAGAGCCGAGGTAAATCTTAATACGAGAATATAATATGTATATATAAAATGCCAGAATGATTTGTAATTTTTAAATTTTATTAAGTATGGGATGGAAAGATTGGAGTAAAGCTATGGAGGTCCATTTTTATGGGGAAAACATTTTTTTTTTCCTAAGGTAGCACAAAGTACACCAAAAATCATGTACTCATGCATATCTATCACAGGTTAAGATCAGGCATTTCTGAAATAACATCTCAATTAGCAACACTCAGTACCAGTCAGATCCTTATGTAGTTTGTCATTTTAATATGGTATGGGAATCACTAATACTACACTGATAGCATTCAGTGTTCATAAATACCATAATAGCTCCCACAAAATAGAATGGAAAGAAAATTGTAAGTTAAAAATTTGCAACAAATAAATGCAAATTATCAAAGGCAAAAATCACTGTTTTTACCTTGTGGGCTCTAATTAGATGTTTGCTTCAGAAAAGATAGCCAAACAATATTGTAGCCCATAAACAGAGAAGGTTAAATCAGCCTTTAGCTGAAGCTTTGGCCTATAAAAGCCTTTTTGAAGCTGGGTGGTCCATGATTATTGTGAGAAACGTCTCAATAATTTTCTCCTGGCGGGTTCTCTGGTGAAGGAAGTATATTTATTCATGATTGCAACGGCAGGCATCCTGCAAGCAGGAGCACACCTACCAGTTACATCGCACAGTTGATATACTTTATTTCACGATGCTCAGGACCCTCCCCTGTTTCCCCATTGACTGGGTACTCCAGGTTCACAACCTGTCCGATGCTTCACAGACCATACATGGCTTTCAGTTGCCAACCTGTTATTTTTCAAGTTTCTAGTGACTTTTCGCTCTGTGAGATGGTAATGTCTCTTCCCTTATCTGACTTGACCACATGATTCTCGCCTAATTCCATTAAGTCTAGCTGTTGCCAACATTTTACAAGCTGGTTTGGTAAACTTTCTTATCACTGCAAGCACATCTCAACACCACACTCTTTCCTCCTGAACAATGCAGCATCCCTTTGCAAAAACACAAAAGCATTCTTTCTTACAATTATGAATAAGGGTGAAAGACTATCTTAATTGTCCAACTTAATGTATTTTTAAAAACTATATTAAAAGTGATAAATTAGCTTGAAATGCTGAGAAATGTAAGCTAATGAACATTTATCCTTGCAAATCATGACTTTGGAGGCAAATCAGTTGATGTAAAAAAAAATAAAAATTCCACTGCAAGTTTTTAATAGGTCTGTGAGTATTTAAAATCTAATTTAAATGTATCTTAATGTATTTTTTTGTTACTTCTTGCAAAATTTTAATAAGAAACTACAGAACTCCTCAATTGCCTGAAAATGCATAAAAACAAATTCAGACAATAAAATGCAGAAGATAAACTGTTGGTTTCCAAGCTTTCACCAAAAGCAATTCCAAAGGGATTTTTTTTTTTTTTTTTTTTTTTTTTTTTTTTTTTCCTGAGGCCTAAACATGTTGCTTGTTCTTTCCTCATTACTTTACATTTTCTGGACAAATATGGTATTTCAGTCTCTCTTGGAAGGAGACGTGCCAGAAACACAGGGACAACAGCTCTGCAAGCAGGCCTGAGACCGGCATTTTCTGGCACTTTGCTGCTGCTGCTGATCATACTGTAGTTAGCCACTGACCAATCACCTGCCTTTATATCAAGTATTAAGATCATAAAACCTAACAAGTCTGTTTTTCACCTTTCTCTCTCCTTGCTATCCTTTATTTCTATGCAATTTTCTCCTTATCTGGTTACAAATTATTATTTTTAAAGGCAACAGTCTTGTCATTCCTGCAGAAGTGGTATGCTGGCAGGGTACTCTAGAAGACACTTGGTAAATAAAATCAGTAATCTGACTGCTGTCCACAGAAATATAAGGTTGTAAGACTCATTTTAATTTATTGCTGACATCATAAAAATGTCCTATGCCTGTTATGTGTTATAGAAGCATTTTTGTTAAAAGCTGTTTTGAAATAAACAGAGAAAATACATCAATCTGTATAGACTCATGTCAAGAGCTATTTATGTTGTTGAAACCTAAAAAGGCTTCAGCCCCATATATTTTTTAATACAAGTACAAACACAATAATATTTCCCTGTCCTACTTTACAGTCAATGTAAGATATTACAGACAAAAACTGCTTATACTAAACTCAGAGGGGACGGATGGGTAGTGGTGGTCTGATCATGCAAACATCTGAATCCAGCAATTGGCTTTAATTGCATACATATCTTCTCACAGACACTTTATAAAAAGTTTACAAGGTTGTTTTGATGTAACTAAGGTACACAAGAGGTCCTGGTGTATGCAATTCATTTTTCTCAAAGCATCTTCACACTTAAATAAAACAGTCTGTTTGAAATTATCTTTGTTTCCTTGCTTTATAGTTCTTCCAGTTAGTAGTGTTTTCCTTGACTTATACCATGGAAAAGTACAAACACTTCTGAGCCATACTTCCAGCCATTTCCACACTGAGTTTCCCAGTCTCAGTATCTCTGAGACATCCATCTACATTTTCTAGCTTAATATTTTAGATACTTACTTAAGTTTTCTTTTCAAAGTTGTGCTGTTGTTCATTAATAATAAATGACACTCACAGAAGAGGAAGAAAGCATATTTAAAGTGTTATGTATAATATGGGGTCAAAACTTTCTGATGTTTGTTTTACTGAGATACCTTGAATTTTCATCTCTAAGTTGTAGTGCTTTCACTCATTGCTAGCAAACGGTGTACTGTAAAGGTAGAAATGCTTTTAAAAGCATCAGGTATAAGACTGAACCAAAATGTTGTCATAATGGTCAGTAAGTTAGTTCATGGAAATAGTACTTAAATTCAAGAGAAAGTATCTTGGTTAGAGGGCATGATCATGGATTTCTAAGCAGTCAAGAAAGAATTGGACATACTGTGTGGATAAAGACTCAAGAAATCATTTCCAGTAAATTCCATTTGCAATAGATGTAAAACTTCCACATACCATGACTAAAGCTGGATAGAGCATTAAAGGTGAGGGCAAGGGAAATGCACATTTAGCACTGCAACCAGACTACTAGCAAATCAGCTTTATTTTAAATTCCCTAAACTAACAGAAATGCGACTATACTATCAAAGATATTCCCTAAAACAGCACCGAGGCACAATTTTGATAAGAACCACAGAAAAAAAAAAATCAGATAATTTAAAATAAATTAAAGGTAAATATATGCATATATAAACAGAGGAATGTGATTTTCCTTCTGGATGTATTTACTGAATATGATTATCAGTTCTTAACACTGTTGTTTTGAGTTTTTTTTTCAATGACTGCCTGAATCAACAGTTTTTAGTCTCCGAAACTGAAAAAATATTAATATTATGTCAAGCTTTGTAACTTAGTGCATTGAATACAAATCATTCTCACCAAAAGACTGAGGAAAAAAAAACCACCTTAATTATTCACAGATTTAATATACTGAAGTATCATTAACATTCAGGACTCCATCTTAAAGTAATTAAAATGCAAGAAGACTTGGAGTGGAGGTCATTGAGAAAAACACCTACGCAGGGACATGAAGAAGGAGGCTAACTGGAAGAGAGAAATAAGATATTCTAAAGAGGAAGACAAATGCTTGTTAACTCAGAGGTCCAAAAACATCCTCAAAGAGCTTTGATTAAGGAGACATAAGATATCTACACATTTTTTTCTGAGTGCTTTGTAAATAAGCTTTCTGACACATCACCAGTACATTGGGGCTAGTTTTCAGTAATGTGTTTTTTGTAAAAATACCTTCTTTCAAGCTCTCTGTGTTGTGTTTAACCTTGAACAATGTGTATCTGTCATGGTGCCTTGAGCAGGTCATACTTGAGGCTGTCTGACAGGGAAGTGTGGTTGGTAGAGCTCTGACAACAGGGATAAGCTTTTTACAAAAACTGCCTCTGTTTTTCTTTTCTTTTTGTTTCTTTGTTTGTTTGTTTGTTTTCCCAGGCAAAATCAGGCAAGATACTGAATTCCTTTAGCTGAGGCATGTGTGAATGGGTGGCCTCATCCAATGCCTCCTCCTGCGGGAGGTTCTCTCAGACACAAAGAGACCCCAGCCCACAGTCTCACTTCTGCAGTGGGTAACACACAGGCCTTCTCCGCATTTCCTCCAAATACTGAGCTTTTCTTCTCAGGAACCTCCCACCCCCCAAAAAGTCTCAGACATTATTCTTCTTCCCCTTGATACTGTTAAATTAACAATGGCAATAGTACGGGGCAGACTCACACCAATACACAGACCTCTAAGGGCATAAATGATGTGGATATCATTTTGATAACTTTTTTTTTTTTTTTTTTTAAACCTGGATTCCAAACGCAGTTTACTCAGGACCAGAAGTTTCATTTTATGGTCCTCTGACTTTCTCTCATCAGTTGAAATGAACACTTGGATAAATGAGAAATGATTTTCCTGCAGGCCTATTTTCCTGATATTAAAGTGATGACATTTTTTCAGCTCGGAAAGCCAAAAACATTAAGTACCTTATGAGCCAGGGACAGAGTTAGTGTGCACATTTGCCCTAACCTTGTATGACACAGTTTTGACATCTGAAAGAAAAATGCCAAGCAAAATGATCAGTATGCAAAAAGGCTACTAATGACAGTCCCACACCATCTACCATTGTTTTTCTCTACATTCAGCCTGATTGCATTTTAGAAAACATTGAAATAGGTAAACCATCAGTATAAAAAGAAAAAACAGTCATGTGAATAAGACATTTGACTTGCATTTCAATTTGAGTCTTGCTCCTGTATTTTCTTGTGTCCTAGCGCCTCAACTTGGTTTGCCTGTTCCTCATTTTTCCCTTCTGTAAAATGGGGAGAGTTATACCTTCAGACTCTGTTTGCCTGTTTGAACTGGATGTTTACCAAGCACAAATATGAATTGGAGGCTGGCAGGGACCTTTTCCTTTGCAAAACACTATGGATCCTCAACAGTTGAAAAGTGAGGTATTTCTGTTCAGCCTTCCCTAACTCCACAGCTGTTGAGGTTAGTTCTTCTTCTTTTGTTAATCATATGTCTAAATTTTCTTATTCAAGGTTTTCAGGTACACTAAATATGAGCTTTAGACTTAAGTGTCAAGCACTGTATTAGTTACATGAGGCCAGGAGAGAAAACACTTAGAAAAACCTCACTGGATTTTTTCAGGCACCTCTCTATCCTTGCTCTTCTGGATTTTTTTTTTTTTTTTATTGCAGCAGTCAGCATTTCACACTAAGAAATTCACTACAGTCTGATTTTTTCCTGGACAGAGTACCAAAAAAGTTACAAAGGAAACTGTACCACCACCCCTGGTCTTTCTCTCTTGTAGCATGTCAGCTTTCTACTATTTTGTCAATATCTGCATGTGAACTGAAGGTAGAAATGGACAGAAGACATTGACTCAAGTACTTGTCTAGGTATGCAGTATGGATTTCATATCAGTATATCAGTTATACAGACAACACACGGCTCTTCTTTTCCTTTCCCTATTGCAGCACTGCCTCCAGAGGGATGGAGTTCACCAAAGAGAATCAGCTGGATCACACAAAGGAGCAAAAGAGAAGTGATGCTGCTCACTCAAGGGCTCACAGTCATCTGGGCATGAAATGTGTCTGGTTTAATAAATTCAGATTGGTACCCCATGCAGCAACTTGTCTTTGAGCGTATGTGGGCAAATACAGTGTATGTTTTTCTATCAACACTGGCTTTGTGTACCACAAAGGCTCAGACCACATGACACGGATATCACACAACAAATGCTGTGCAGTGACTTCCAGCCTCACCCAAGCCAGGCAGTTCCCATGGCGCTGCATCGCTCTGTACAGGCATATCAGCTTGGACCTTGAAGCAGCATAGCTGGAAATTGCTGGGCTGGTGCCTCCAGCTCAGCCCAGCAGCACAGCACAGCTGTGCTGCCTCTGATCACCAGCCGGCTCCATGCAGAAGCAGTTCAAGTGCCTCTGCACCCTGCTTGCCAGCAGCTTGCTTTCCAAGGTTACTGTATTTGGTATTTGGAGCGCTTGCAGTTACTCTGTCTTCCATTTCTCTGATGTTAAGTGTGATATATAAAAAAATAAAATAACAAAAAAATTCAAAAGAGGATCCAAAAACATTGCTTCTTGGCCAAGAACAATTTTAAGCATGCAGTCCCTGTGAAATGTCCACAGTGGTTATTTTAGGGTTGTGTTCCTTTCTAAAACCCTTTACACTTCCATACAAAAAAAGCCTTTTTGCTAGCAGCCTCTGTTGCCAATTCTGCTGCAAGCTGGAACACGACCTTTACAAAAGATAAACAGAAGTGGAGCAAGAATTGCCAAGCAGTCCAGCAGTGTTAATACCTCTCTGTGAGATACAAACTGTGATGCTGATTTATGCAGTTGAAGATCAAAAGGAGATGTATCCACACTTAGACTATTCAAGTGTAGCAATTACTTTCAGATCTCAAAATGGAGCTTTCCCTTAAGCCAAGCTGATATATCCTTTCCCTTGCTGTGAGGAAGCTTTGTTGAAGACAGCTAGGGTCATCTTGCAGAAAATGAGTGCTTTTAGCAAGTGAAGGCTGGGTTTAAAACTCTCACCCCTGCACACAGTGACTAATATTTCACTTCAGAGGTGGCCTCACAACTGAATGAGGGCTCTAGAAGTGTGTTAGCCATCAGTTTTATTAGTGTTATTGTATTTTATGAGAGTCCATTTTTTCCACACCTGAGTAGGCTTTTAAAGGCACACAAGCCAATGGAAGTCTCTTTTGTTGCAAACAGTAGGCAACTTCACTAGGAGAGTATCAGCTTTGGCAGTAAACAATGTGGTTTCTTCTGGGTTGCTGGCGGCTAAAATATCCGCTAAAATATCAATGTCTTAGGAGCCTAACACTTCTCCTTTCTAACACAGAAGTGGAACATTTATTTCAGCGGAGAGCATGATGAATTTCATGATCTCTCCAGTTAATAC
Source organism: Anseranas semipalmata (assembly GCA_013399115.1). Taxonomy (NCBI): domain Eukaryota; kingdom Metazoa; phylum Chordata; class Aves; order Anseriformes; family Anseranatidae; genus Anseranas; species Anseranas semipalmata. Next base: position 21,079 of record VXAA01006842.1, on the reverse strand, counting down.
ATTTCTCTTATACTTCTAGTGTTCACACCACAGGATAAACAGAGGCTTTAAATTAATTAGTGAATGTTTGTAAAGTTCCTTACAATCTAAAAAGCTAAGTGCAAGCTATTATTACCTTCTTGTTATAATTTTGCTATCATTAATCATTCTGCTTTTTAGGGGGAGGACAGCTGACAACCTTCTTAAAATTTCATTCATTTGTATTAATCAGAACTACTATACAAATCTTTCCCAGAGTGAATATATTAAATACTGCCAAAAGCTAATTGTTACATTATGCATATTATTACTCTTTTTTGACCCAGCTGATTAACCAAGCTATGGGGTCTTCTGGGTTATTTCTCTTGGGCAACAAAATGGATCGTAGAGTCAAGTGCTCTGGAAGCAGTGTGTGCAATACAGAGCTTTCCTGCACACAAGGGCAATCCAACAAAAGGTATTTATTCACCCACAGCTACCATCTGCTTTCAGCCAAGGCTCAGCACAGAAAACTCTTGCTGTACTTTTTTTCTATACAGTGCTGTCTGTGCTGTTTCATAGCAAGTCTCGTGTTGTCTTGACATTTTTCCCCACTTTTGGGGTGCTCCTCCTTTCCTCCTCATTTAGATGTCAGCCCGTAGCCAGCCACTGTCCTCTACCATGTTATTTCCTATGACACACTGTGTCACACACGTTCTGTGTTCGTTTTTGTTCAGGCCAATACCTAGTTTTCACTTAATCAATTTTTCTTCCACAATTTCTTTAAGGAAAAGACTCATGCAGATCCACATCAAAACTCTGGGAAGCCTCACCACAGGTCAGTATTTACAGAGTGGTCTGGGGATGAATTTTGCAAGGAATTTGTATTCAGAAAAATTGAACAGGCACAGCTCAAGGCTTGACCAGGATATAGTAACTTTACACTGTAATTATCTCAATGCCTATGCTCAGTTGTCCTAGAAGACTGGCTCTGAAAGGACTTTCATGAAAGAAATGGAACAGTGCCTTTTCTGGCAAAGCAGGATATAAACAGGAGCTGAGGGAAAGGTAGGAGGAAGTGAGTATCTGGTGTGCGAGAAAAACAGATGTTGTCCTCTTTGCAGACTGCATCTGAAAGGCAGTGGCAAGCATGAGTGTAAATGACAACTTCAGCCTGCACAGCACTGAGGACAAAACCTGACACATTATTGATCGTGATGGGAAAGAGGTAAGCTTCTTCCTCTCTCCACTTTTTCAAAATTAGAAAGGAGTCCTGCTGTTGAATGACTAGGACAGAGGCACACCAGCATTGGTTTGTCTGGCACTGGCTTTGACTTGGCATTATCAAATGACACGCAGGATATACTTGTGGCATTCCTGAATATCTTCTCTTCCGCTCTCCCACCTCCACTTCTTCATACTGAAAATAGTAACTCTATGACATACTCAAAATAATAACTTTATGAATCACTGTTATTATATTACAATCTCCTAAAATCATATTGGCAGACTGGATTGATCTGTCTGTATATTTTCCTTAGTCTCAGAAAACTGTTTTGTAATGTATAACAGCAAAATGTGAAGAGCTCTGAAAATACCTTTCATCATCTTTTTCTAGTTTCAGTTATGACATTCTCATTCTAGTGGCTCTCCTGACTGGGGATGGTGCTAATTGGCTGCACAAAAGTATGGCATGTAATTTTAAAGTAAAGTAGTGTCTTTCGATCCCTACTTTCTTTTGGTGTTGCCATAAGAAGCATCTTTAGGACTTAGCTCCTTTCTGGAAAGTCTTAATGGTATCCCAGTGACAGTGTACTGCCATGTACAATATCATAACACTAAACCTCTGGATCCTCGGACTAGTGAAACTGAGGATATGGAAATGGAGAAGGCTCTGCCAGTACTGGAAGGGAGCATTTTAACATCTTCTTTGTCTTTTGTGAACTGCCTGGGCTTTTGCTGGAGACAACTGATGGAGCCCTCCTTTGATGAAAGCATTGACCACAATTCCAGTCTAATTGCAGCATAGTAGATTGTGTCTATATGCCTTTATAGCATGTGCCAGGATGGTATCAAAATATTTAATGGGCAAATTAGGTCTATAAAGTTTCCTGGTGGACATCAGGATCTTTTTACACTGCTGAAGAAGCAGGCATTGTTTGACATTATCATTGCTGTTTTCTCCTTCTCTTTATGATGTATTAACCTACAGCAATCCACAAATTTTGGTAAAGAGGATGGTTTTGCAATATGCTCTGAACAGAAAGCTAATACAGAAACCAGTAATCTCCTTTGAAAGTTTAGTCTGTAACTCAAAAATGGTGTCTGAAATTCAGACTCCTTGTGCTGGGATCTGGAAACTGGACTGGTAAAGTCATGAATGATGATGAGACCACTAAAAGAACTTCACCCAGAGCAGTGACCAATAGTGTTGGAAACTGGAACTAAGATTTTGAAATGACTGAGAAAACGGACAAAAAAAAATTGAACCCCAGAATAAAGTGGTAATAGTGAACCATGACACAGAGAAGGTGAACTGCTGCTTTTTGCATATAGTGCAATAGTCACCTACGGTAGAAGTTTTTGCCTGTGTATGTAGTAATCTTACTAGGTACCATCTTATCTTATTACTAAGAAAGGAATTTTGGCAATGAAAGGCCTAATGAATTAAAACCTTGCTACAGTACATAGAGGAAAGAGAGATTTACACTTGATGTGGACAGTGTTTGTTTTTTATTAAGAAGGGTATGGGACAATAAGCTTTGTGACATGTTAATTTGTTAGAGCTGGAGTGTATTTTGACTAAGTGGAAGGAAAAGCTACTTTAATTCTTAAAGTGGGTAAGACATTTAATGAGACAAGTTGCTTTCATTTGAAAATATTTGATATATGTATAAGATAATGTTATCATGAGGTAAATGCAAATGAGATTAAACCAAAACAACACAGGACACTAAGTTTATTGCAGGATGATATATATCATCTCCAGCTAATTAATAAACATGTAAATTAGGCAGGCTGAAGATAAAGAATGTGTCAATCACTTTTTGGAACAATTCCTCAAAATGATGTCATCATGTCTACCATTTATCTTGTTTCTACCACACTGAGGTTGTAAGTATGGAGAAGCTTGTCGGTTTTGGTAAAGATGTCTTGGATCTTAGCAGTAAAGATGGTTATTCTTGATTTTGTTTGACTGTTTAAAGGAACAAATCTCATACAAGCTACAAACATCATAAATTAGAAATTTCACTAAAAAAGATCAAGGCATGACAACCCAGAAGATGAAGTAAATTTGGGAAAAAAAAAAAATGAAAAGGATTGAAAGTATTGTTTACATCTGACTCATAAGTTAAATACAGAGTTCATCATCTTGAGAAGGAAGTAGTAAGTACTTTCTGTGGGAGAAAAAGGCAACCCTTCAGAATATTGCTTCCTGCTTATCAGATTCATCTCCATCCTGTTTGGACCGAGGGAAACCTCTACATCTGAGTGCCAGCCTCTTCTCAGAATGAGAACAGGTTTGTACAGTAACATACCAAAAAGGAAATAGTGGTACCTGACAGTAGTAGCAACCCATCCCCAGCAGCAGAACTGAAGATGTCTCCTCAGCCACCTGAGCAGTCTCATATGGACACTAAGATGCAAGGGTTCAAGGTGTAGAGTTTGGGCCCTGTATGGGTAGGCTCCCTGCGTAGCTTTTCCTGCATACAAGACACCAGCCTGACTTGCACAAGCCCATCACAACAAACTAAATGCTAACAGGGCCATGTGCAAAGGCTCGGCAGTGAGTTTTTTTACCAGGGGCCTCTTCATGATGGGCTTTCCCAAGGAACAACCTGGTTGAGCCACATGTTTATGGACACTGGTAGTTCAGGACCTTCTGCTCTGTGTCTTGCCATTGCTGGTGTGGGAAATGCTCTGGGCGTCAAAACACCATAGCGAGGATGTTGCACTTGGGCTGCAAAGAGCTCTGGACCATGCCGCCCTTGCCTGCCATCAGCCCCTGCTCAACAGCTGAAGCAGTGGCACAGCAGTGGGACAGTCTTGAAGCGTAAGAAAAATGGAGCAAGGCACATTTACTGACTCTCCTGGCTCTGGATTGATCTTGCTTGATCCCTTGTTTAATCAAATGACACAGAGGAGACTCCGAAAGCTGGGGTCTGTGCCTGCTGAATTTCCCTTTCACCTTGCTTCACATAATCTGACACTTCCCAGTTCTGGTCTCACCTACTTTCTGCAGAGACCAAATACATTTGTTGATGTGATTGTACTATCTTGGATAAAAATAGTAACAACTTCCAAATGCTGTAGCGTGAGAAGGGGCTGGAGAGAGGACTACATGTACCTGTGAGTATAGAGAGAAACAAGAAAGCCAGAGACTCCATTTGTGGAGCACTGGCTGCGTGCTACCTTTCTATCCTTCCTATCAACTCCTGCCAGCACAGAAGGAATGACTAGATCTGTATTTATCCTGTGAGGGGCTTAAAATCAGATTTGAGGAGCGTGGAATGCCTGCATTCACCCTAGGAACAGCTATGAAAGAGGCTGAACACACCAGCCTCCACCACTCATGGAAATCTCTTGGTGATACTTGTGCAAGGCAGACACCTCTCCTAATGCCCCATATAATCTGCCTTGAAACAGGTTATGATTTAGCTCCTATTCAGTCACTGAAAGTCAATTTTCTCTCAGTTAAGGCATGTTCAGTTAGGGGTAGGCTGGAGTGGGTAGTCCCTTTGCCAACCTGTCTTGCTCTGTTAGGACTAGGACAGGTTAGCAGAGGGAATTCCTATGGTAGGACTACTGCTCTTCAGGTAGGAAGAGGTACGGACTGATTCCACTTGATCCGTAGGACATCTGCAGTTATGCATAGGTTAGCAGCCTTGTGGCTTGTTGGACATTTGTCAGACAGAGGCTGCTAGAGTGGAAGGCAAGGACCCTCCACTTGTAACAGCACTTTTCATCTACTTTTTTGATTCCATCTCCAAAAATCAATGTTTGGAGCATATCTGAAGGAATGTCTCTATTTTCATTCCTCTCCTACAAGAAAGCATGCAGTTGTTTCCCTGGAGTTAAACATCCACAATTTTCAATGACTTTGCAATTAAGCTTTTACAAAGCAGGTTTGTTTGGTGAAAGAGCAAACCACCGCGAAACTGCCATGGCTTGGTGGCCCTCTCCTGGCCACACGGTGCCATGCACTTGGCCTCAAACAAAAACCCTGCTGCAGAGCAGTCCCAGGCTGCCTACTGAGCACTATGCCTTCTCGCCAGCTTGCTGGCAGCAGGCAGCAGCGAAGAGCACACATGCAAAATAAAGCAAGAAGATGAATATATTTCCTTTGGATACAAGAGGGCACCTTCATGTTTTATAGGCTGGCATTTTACCAAGTGGCGTGCTAAACATAACCAAAACTCCTCCATCACCTGCAATGTGAGGCACCAGTCATCATAAATAAATGTTTAGCAGTATGTTGATCATTAAAGGTAGGATCCATATCACCTAACTTTGGCCCTTCAGGTCTTTTGATGTCTACTCTAGGTTAGTGTCCTTTTTCTGTGTAAAGATCTTTCAGGTTGAGATGAGTTGTTTTCTAAATGTGCCTATTCCTCCCCACCGCAGAGGTGAGTGATCAGTGCCATCCACCAGAAAATTGCCAGCTTGTTTTCCTCGTTTGTTGTGAGAGCCTGGTTCTCCTCTTACTTTCATTACAGTGCAGAACAGCTACTGCACTGATGTCCATCACATTGTCTTGGTGTGAAAAATGGTGTAGATAAAAGCACAACTGCAGCCTAAATCTTTTTAAGGATAAAAGGGATTTTTGCCACTACTGGAATCCTGTCCTTCCTTCCTTTCCCTTCCTCATCCTTTCTCCTCCTCACTTCCTCCCCTCCTCCCTGAGTGGAAAACAAGCCAGAGGTTGTGAGCCTCCTCTTTTTTCTGCTAACATGGCAAATTCTTCTTAGCTTGTCTATAAATATTTAAAACTAATGTATTTGAAACACAGTACACTGACAACATGCCTTTCATAAAGACTGGTGAGTCACACAGCGGGAAAAAGAAATGAAAATACCCATAAATCATGCAGTGCTGACTGTTCAGTACTAAAAATATGTAAAGTGCTAGGTCACTGTTACAGTATGATCTGAATGGCCTAGGGTGCATGTTTTTATAACACCACATCATATTGTGCAGGTAATAATATAGGAATCCCCATTACACGAGGGTTTCTGCCCTAAGAAGCTGTGACTCCCTCCTGCAGCATTTTTATCCAGCTGGACTTGAGTACCCAGTGTGACTGTTAAGTCAGCTTGGCCCCAGGAGAGATGAACCCCCAGTGACAAGAGGAGACCCCCCTCCCCTTCCTTTGGCATGCACACAACTCCACACTCAGTTCTGTTCCCCCTGGCTTCCCAGGGTGCCAAAAAAAAAAAAAAAAAGAAAAAAAGAAAAGAAAAGAAAAAAAAGAAAAGAAAAAGAAAAAGCTGGTGTCAAAAAGGAGCAAAAAGGAAAATCAGAGAAGTGGAAAATGTGCTTTCCTTGTGAAAGACTGAGGTATCAGCTCACACAGCTTATACAACGCAGGGCGAAGGGTTTGAACAAAATTTCTAAGAACCCAAATGAGAATAAGACTTAGTTAAGCAGCTCTCAAAACTGTAGGATATAACGAGCTACCAGGACTAGAAGCAGATGTAAAGAACTTTCTTCCCAAAATAAAAAGATAAATGGCGTGCCTGGAAAAAGAGAAGGAGGTATAAAGGTATACAGTAACATCCGACGATGAGACTGTTACAGGCGGGTAGATACCTAAAAGCAAGAAGCAGCCTTTCCTGAGCATTTCAGAAGTGTGTGTGATGCCAAACTCTCATTAATTGGTCTCTGCAAATCTGACACTTGAAGTTAGCTATGAGTGCATATAAATTCAATACAGTATAAATTGATAGCTGGTCTAACCCTTTGTTCACCTGGAAGGCCTAGCACAGAAAGAGCTCCTAACAAGCTGAACGAGGCAGTCTTGCAGCAGCGTGATCACTTCCTAAAGATCAGGCTCACAGTACAAAAAGGCTGGCAGTGTAAAAGCCTCGGTCAGTCCCTGAGGGAGAGCCAGCCCCCTAGCCCAGGTGGAGAAGAAGATGGATGACAGTGTCAGGACTGTCCGTCTGGCTGGCAGCACCAGGCTGCTGCCACCACGTCTCACTGGCTTTGTCCCCGCGGTAGCTCTTGACTGTAACATGGCACCACTGGGAAGAGCTGCAGCAGCTACCAGCGTGCTGAAATGGCTCTGCAGCCTCAGAAAAATGGTGTTAGGCTGGCTGACCGTGGCTACAGCCCGGTCCCAGGAAGGTGCTTGCATTTCTGATTTAGAACTATAGGTTGCTGTTAATATTTAACAGTGCTAAATCCTAACAGCCACTGTTAGAATGAGCAACGCAGATTATAAAACCTGAACATTTATGACATGCTTTTCTGGCAAGATTTGCTATCATCTCTAGGATTCTTCTGAGAACAGCACTGTTATTACCGTCTCCTTTATACTACTTTATATTTACCTATGAAGGCAGGAGAGCTTCATGTAACCTCTGAGATGATGAGACCTTCATAATATTGCCCGTATTTCTTCTGTGTTAACTTGCTCCGGACTGAATCCATCTCACACAGGCAGAGCTACCCCACGATTGACTTCTGTACATTCTTCCTGCTGGCAGAAAAGGCAATTCATATACTTCATGATTAAAGTCCTGAACTCTGAATTCAAAGAGAGACCTGGAGTTGTTTCCTAGATTCTCCTGCTTTTCTACTTCTCCCATCACCTGTCCAGTAACACAAATCTCTGTTTCTCTCTGGGACAAAACACAAAGAGAGCTGTCAAACATTAAAAAATAAGAAGTCTTTGGATTGTGAGATTAAAGAAAGAAGCTGCCAAAATATGCATTGCCCTGACTGTCATCAAAGGGCTTCTGATATACAGGTCCAAAAAGAAAGACAAAAAATATTATTTTAGCAGCCAGGGTGCTATAGCCATTTTAAAATCACATTTTAGTGTAGTTAAAATAAAATTTCACTTCAAAATGAAAAATGAGTATTTTGTTTAATTGTCAGGAATGCTCCTAGTATTTCTACTTTTCACTTTTCCAGTAGTCTAAGTGATTCTGTCAATTTAGCTAGAACATGCAAATAATTTCACCTGATTCTCAATTATTATTATTATTATTTTTTTTTTTTTTTTCCCAAAAGATGTGCTTTCTTTTTCTCTTTAAAGCAGGAGGTGGAATGGTTCTTCCTTGCAAGACCTCATTCACTGTGCCACAAAAGCACTGTGCACGATCCTTTGGAGAGGGAGACGGGGCTAATACTTCCTCCAGCCTCAGGAAGAGACATATGAACACCAATTAGCTGCTAGGACATCCTTCCCCTGTCTCTCTCACTTTTTATAACCCATTGGGAAGTACACAAACTTAGGTATCAGAGAGAAAATATCTTTCCTTTTTCTCCCCAAGTAACTGTGTTTCTTATAGGTGTGTACCATATTCTGCCCCTGTATTTTTAGAGCATAGAGAGAATTAGTTAGCTATTTCTAGCTCCAAATTACTGGATTAGACAGACTGAGGGTTCAACTCAATGCAACCCCACTGCTACAGTCCTTAGCAATGACCTTGGCAAGTCGTGCATGTCCCTACTACTACTATAGAACAGCACTGCAGACCTTTTTTTTGTTTTGTTTTGTTTTTTGTTTTTCCGAGTAACATGCATATACCTTCAATTTCCCACAGAGACTGATTCCCATTTGGAATTCTACGTCACTGCTAAATGGGTCCTCAGGAGGGTCTGCCACCCTCCTCCAAGCACCTCCATCCACCCCTTTTCCCTTATACTCTGGCAAGATGCTTCCCTCTTCACATCACCAGAGACAGTCTGTTGGGCTGAGCAGGGTGCATGTATTATGTTAGAGAAACTGGAGCAGAAGTACTCTGGTTCATACCCACTACATTGCGTGAGTCCCGTAATATATTCCCTTTGAGCTATGTTGTTAACTGGACACCAGTTTTTCTTCTGGCCTTGATGACAGGTTCCAAAGTGCAGTTATTTGCAAGGACCGATGGACGAAATAAGTGCTGAAGGAAATATACCTGTCTGGTACGGTCATGGGGGGGATGGTGTGCATTCAGTAGCAGAGGCAGCTACTGTGCAGGGAGGATAATGTGCTGTTTAATTTCATGTGTGTGCCTGTAATACACTCATTAAACAAGAACATTGTAAGAAAGGTTTTAGATTTTCATCTAATGGCTACAACTGTAGCCATTAAAAGAAGAGCACTATCAACATTATGGAAGGTGTAACAACTCAAAAATTATTTAACTTGCAAAACTCCCCAGTGAAGACCTGATAAAGACATTCAGACATAGCTGCTGAAACTATTTCTACTGTCAAAGTACAGAACAGTGAAATAAAATGTATTGTTAAAACATCAGTTTTGGGATGACAAAATTTTTATGGAAGATGTTTAGAGCAGAATTATTTTGCTATCATCTGGCATCCTTGAATATCAGCCTTGGGTCTGATCTGCATTATCCAAGATGAAATCAGCCACAGGGGTTGCATGGCCCAGAATGGGAGAAAAAAAGTACATTTTTTTCTGTTTGCAAGACTCCCTAGATTAATGGATCTGCCTTAAAATAGCCTTGAGACACACAAAACAGCATCCCAGTTGATGGTGAGTGAAACATTTGGTCTTAACTACCTGTAAATAATTTAAGTGCTGAAAAGTTTGGTGATGCTGAGTAGTCCTAAGGCACTTAATTATCTAACAAGATTCCTAGGGAACTCAAATAGTGTTTTGTGTCTCATTAGGACAGAAGTACTTTTTTTCCCCCTATTTTCGCAAACACCTTCTCAACAAACAATAAAATGTGCAAGCTGGAAGTTAAAGACTGGTTAATGGTCCCTTGACATGATCATACTGAAATAAAAAAAAGAGTAAAAACAACATGTGCTGTGTACACAAAAAAAGTCATTTCAACCTAAAAGTTAATATTTTAAAGCAAACATACTGAAGGCCATGAAGTGTTCCGTACCTCAGTGGATGGAAATTACAGTTTTATTCAGCCTCCTTTTCTGTTTATTGCATTGATTCTAAAATTGCATTTCGTATTATTAAAAGGAAAAGGAGGTGCTGTAAATCAAATTAACAAGTATCTTTTTTAGAGCTGTTGATGGAGCACTTACTGTACTGGATGCACACATACAGGCTGTGGGAGAATGCCTTCAACCAAGCACACTATGGTTTACGACTTTCATTCCATTTATTAATTGCTATTCTTTACTGTGGCTGGTTATGAGTACTTAGAAAGTGGTTTTTATCAAAGGACCGTCTGACAGTTAAACAGATTTTGAGAAGGAAGCCACTTTTCTTGGACTTTTGTTTTTGTAATTTATTGAAGGAATCAAAGACTACTTTTCAAAAGTGATGGGCAAACCAGAAGGCTTTGAGCTTCCAGCTTCCAGGCTGTTGTAAAGCTGGCTGTCAGGGATGGTGTCTATTTATTGCCCTCTGCTGGTATCATCCCTAAATTTGATGTTTGAAACCTGACTTGTCTACCATTTGTCTCATCATTTATTTGCCATTCCCTGACAGTGCAAATGGTATTTTAGAGGAAAGAAAGATTTGAAGATTGGTACTGGTAGGATGAAATATCATGTGCTTAGTTGTCCAGAAATGCTGAATTTCTTAGGCTATTTCTTCAACAGGGTCTTCATACGTGAGAAAGAATACGAAAACCTTCTCCACAGAAACAAACCCTCGAGAAAGGGAATCACACCCTGAGGAAACAGAAGAAACTGTTGCTGATTTTCTTACAATAGGAAGCTCGAGGCAGTAAAAGTGAAGTTCAAGGTTTGCTATTCTTTAAGTATTCTTTCCTTCACCAAATCATAAAAGAATGTTTTAGATAAGAAAATAGAATAACTTAGCAAATGGACTGAAAATTTAACATCCTACTTATCATTTTCACAGATAACATCTCTGTTCTATTTTACTTCATATAGCAAGTGATTAAGCACTTTTGATGAGAAGCTGTATTCTTTTCTCTTAACAACTAATGTACTCAGTCATGGTAACATCTGCCAATAGATATGGTGCTACTCAATTGCTGATAATGATAAAAACAAGGTCATTTGTGGGGTCTTTCTGTTCCTGAAACAAGAAACACCAGCTTAATGATGATTTCTGTGAAGTCCCAGGCTGTGTGGTTTAGCTGGGTCCCCTCTGGTTTATGATCTAATAATTCAGCTGCACAGCTGAGCTCCTGCTCTCTCTTTCCCATGTTCTCCCTCCCCTTCTTCATCCTTCTTCTTCATCCATTCCTTTCTTTCTTGCTCCTTTCCTCTTACTCAGTTCCAACCTTCATCCTGTCCTTGCCACTTCTCCACGTTGTATGTCCAAAGAGTTCAAGACTAAAAGGACTAAAAAGGAAATTTTACACCTAAACTTATTCACTAAATAAAACTACCTATAGGCCGTCACCTGAAAATAAATAAATAAATAAATAAATAAACAACAACAAAAAAACATATATATATTAAACACAAAATACTGTAGTGGTCAAAGCAGACTCTTTAGAGACAGCAAGCCTAGAGAAGATGCCAAATAGGGTAAATTGATGGCATCCCTTAGGAATTTGTTGTAGTGTTTTCACTTCGTTTCTCAACACCATTGTCTTTTTTGTTTGTTTGAGTCCAGCTTCCTTAGACATTGTTACAGTACAGCATTGAATCTTTATCTTATGGATCAAAAACTGCCTTAGTACCTAGCATTTTCTTCTTGTGAAAATACTCACAGAAATCACATCACCTCTGAACTTGCTTTTAGATAAGATAAGTAGGCTGAAAGATTTAAGCCTCTCATTACACTACATTCACCAGACCCTCAGTACTTCTGGACTTTTTCCACCTCTCTTTTCCATTGCTTTCTGTGCTTCAGCCTCTCTTGCTACATTGTCCTCCTTCCAAAAGTATATTTGCTGGGAGAATAAAATAAAAGGGAAATGCTGGTTCTGTGGAGTGAGCAGGGCTGCTCCTGTGACCTGCGGCCAGTTCCAGCTCTGGTCATCTGGGACACACGTGGGCTGGGCAACTTTTGCAGCTAACTTTGACAAGTCTGGTGCATTTGTACGTTTACACTAGTTTCAATGTTGTAACTCGGCAAATGTGGGCTGCTTATCAAAGAGAAAGGTACGCCTCCAAAACCAGGGTGAGTTCTCTTCTCTTGGAAGGGTTCAAGATCCTGCTGCAAGGCAGGAAGATACCTGCTGACAATGCTGGAAGATATAGCTTGTGGAACTGTTTCGACTTAGTAGAGCAGTGTGCTCTCTTCTGATTTCAGTCCTGAAAATGGCCAGATCACTTTTACTGAATCTTTCCTCTAGGGTCTCGCTCCCCCACCCCTGGAGTACACCAAGCCTACATACCTCACCAGCCTACAAACACTCAGCAGGCACCCTGAAGTTATATGTAAAGAGCAGCAGGGTAACAACATAACATCCATGACAGTCATAAATCTGCAATAAGCCCTGGATCTTACAGTATCCACAATCATTTTCCTAGAATTACCCTTCCATTTGATTACTATATGAGTCTCATATTTTGGTACTGAACATCCCAGTATTAATCAGTAGAGTTAAGGTGTTGTATTTAAAGTATATTTGCCAATGATATTTGGAACTTAGTTAAAAAGCTGGTTGTATTTCTTCAAATACAAGTACTGGTTTACTTGATATATCCATGTACATGTTCTGCATTCTAGTATACTGGCTATAAAGTCCAATTTGAACTAGCATTATATTACATGACTGTCACTCACGATTACAGAGTCCCTTTTGACCCTTGCTTTTCACAGACATTAATATCCCTAGAACTGCATGGAGAAAGGAAGCCCTAAAATACCTTTGTTGGTTTTCTGTACATTTCTGAAAAATCTTGCAAAAGGAGTTATGAATATTTATTACAATCGTATATTTAAATGGCTCTTATAAAAGCTTTATCCATAAATGAATACTGCATAGCACAGAATGAATTAGAAATTGCTGAGTACACTGGAAATTCTGTGTGACTTCCTTTGCTGTTCTAAAGTTCACCTTTTTGCTTTGCCATGGAAGAGAGTTATCGAGACCTGCTGTAGCTGCTACACTTCACACTGCAGAGGAATACATCAGTCCTGACTAGCAAAGCAGAAGACGGACTGTACTGTATAAGGAAGGCTGAAACTGAGCAAAGCCATGTTAAATTAATGGGTAAAGCTTTCAGAAATACCATTTTATACATGAAGCTCTGCTACTTTCACAAGTTGCCCAAAGCAAAACTCCCTACTTGAGTTATTCACTGAAGGCAGAGAGAATTCTTTTCTCCCCTGAGAACTGGTTTTCTAACCCTCATCGAGGCTGCATATTCTTCCATCATGGCACTCTCCCCTGCTCTGCCAGCACTGTGTTCCCAGGTAGCTCTTGCCAAGACATCTTGACAATGCAAGGCCAACTGACTTTCCAGCTGCTGTCCTCTTGGCTGATCTGTATTTGCTAGGAGACACCAGATTTGCACAATTTGCCGTCAGCTTTTCATAGGCGGCTGCCGGATATAGTATCCTTTGTGCTTGTTAATCTTTCTGAATCAAACAAATTCAAAAAGGAGGCAGGTGCCAACCTCTCCCCAGAGCACCAGTTAGTGCTGAAAGCAAGTGAAGTGGACATCCAGTGACAGAGGTTGAGAAGGATTCAAGGAAGTTAGCATACTCTGGATGCAAGCTGTAAACAAATGAACAATATCCACAGCCATGTTTTCAGAAAGCCTACAGGACCTTTGCTGGTCCACCAGGCTTCTTGCAAGTACCATGGCAAAGCTTGGCCAAGATATCTTCTCATTTCTCATGGCAGCAGGGTATCACCATCTGGAGAGTCCCTGGTGCCTTCCCTCTGTCAGGGCTCAGTTTCTTGAGAGCACCTCTCATGGAGCTCCTCAGGGCGCAAAACCTCCCCATGTGGTGACAAGGCTGATGGCAGGATCTGGCAGGAGAACCCCACTTTCTCACAGTGCAGGACTTCAGACCTCCAGGAAGCTGCTGCTCAGCAGAGATTTTGGCAGCAGGCAATAGTTTCAATGCATAAACAGATCTCCAGTGCCCCAGAGCTCTATTCATATTCTGCCCAGCCACTGCAGAAGTAGGATACTTCCATTTCAGTTCCAGGTCTGTCACCCTGGTCATTAATGTGTTACCTGTAGTCTTGGCAAAGCATTACCACTGAGCAAGAAGTGGTGGGTATGATCAGGTATAAGCACTGTGAATCTTACAGCACAGGGTTTATAAAGCTCCGTAGCAATCCTGAAAATGATATGAATAGCAAGAAGGCTCTTTAAGCTAAAAAAGCTCTGCTTCATAAGGACTGCAACATCAGACTGCATATGTATCTACAAATGGCTGCAGCACTTGGAAACCTTAGTTTCCTCTAATTATTTTTGCTGCCACTGCTAGTTAGACTACCAGACAAACATCACTTTGTAAATAGACCTTTATTTCTACAAAAAGTTTCTAGAAAACCGTTTACTTCTGTCATTTTTCATAACCTCCATATTCTGCCCCTAGCTATGCCAGCAAGATGCAACTCTGCCTGATTCATAAAGTTGATGCAGAAATATTTCATTCCCAATTCCACCATCAAATAAATTTTATAATAAAAGATTAATGTAGAAGGAAATAAGTAACTTCAGTCAACTTGGCAAGTTCACCACTGTAATTGGTAGTTGTTTTTTTTTTTTTAACCTCAATTCATAATTTTAGTGTATAGAATCTTCTATTATGAGTTACTTCAGATCAGGTGGACCTTACACATTCAATAGTTTCACTGAGCAAGAGAGCACAGGTAAATCAAGAAGATGCCATGCAGAAGGTGTCCATTCAGAAATAACAAGTATTTCGTGAGGTCTCTCTGTTAACCTCTCAGGCTTCATACCGGGCTTTAGAAGCGTGTGGAAAAGCCCTGAGCAAAAATCGTTCAGACTTGGCAAGCTTTCCTCCGCAGCAGCTTGCTAAAGAACCTATTAGGGATTTTAATGATGGACTACAAGAGTTCATCGGCCACAAATTATATCAGTCCAAAACCTGGCAGAGGTTCCAGTTAATGTATTAAATAACTTTTGCCCTCGTGAATAGATCAGGGGGCCAGGGCATAGAAGAATAATGAGCAATATAATATCTACTCTTACTGGGCAACCTTTGCACAGCTATTGAGTTTCAAGTGTCAGCTATCAGCAGTGTTTGTATTTTTCCTAAATTGAGTGACTTCACCTCAAAAAATCCTACTAATTTGGCTAAATAAGGAAAGAGAGGATGTTGTGGGAAAGGTGTTTCGAAAGAAGGTTATAGCTTCTTGTCAGGCTGAAAGGAAAATATTTCCTCAAACTCTTACCAACACTAACATGATGAGCATCTTTCCCTAGTCTTGGACTGTGGATTCCCATGTTCCACTGCAGCACAATGTGATCCTGGTTGTGCCAACCATGAAGTTCAGCTCCTGGCAAAATATAAACCTTCATTTCATCCATGACACAGATCATTTCAGTGATCCAGCCACCAAACACCTTGGTTGGCAGAGCTGAGGAAAACATGCACAGGGACAGCAAAGACTGGGGTGTGCAGGCAGGAAGCTGAAGGGGTGGCACTCTTCAATGAGGTTTTGTATTAATTAGCAAGCAGAGTGGGTGAATAGGAGCAGGTCTGTAGAGCAGAACGGTGCCAAGGACACGATGCCCATGCTATACCCATCCTATGTGGGACGTACATCTAGCTTTAGCCAGTCTAACAAGCTAAACACCCATTTGTGGCTGCGATGCGTTCATTGTTGTCCTGAAGCATCCCACCTCTTTGGTTTTCCCAGCAAAATCCAGCCCATGTGACCCAAGAGTGCTCTGTGGTCACTGAACCGATGTGCAGCAAGGTGGCAGAGCGGGGTGTCTGGGCTGAGACATTTTCTTCAGATGCTCACCCCGAGCTGAACCAGTGCACTAATGGGGGTGCACCCTGTATTGCTGCGATGGCCCTGTTTGGCCTCAGCTGCTGCCATCAGGGTGGACAGGAGTACAGATGAGAGTCTCTCAGCACAGTACTAACACTGCTACATCCATGCTAGTGGCCTCCTGGGTTTGGGTGGCCTCAGAAACCTCTCTGCAGCACTAGCTGCAGCACCAGCTAGGTGCTGATCAACTTAAATTTTCCATTGCTCTTTTCCCCCTCTTGATTTTATCATGCATCTTCCTGAGTCCTCCTCACATCTTCCTTACTTTCCTTGCTTGAAAGTAGTCTTTCTTGATGTTGAGAGCTCACAGACCAGATTTCCAAGTGAAAAAGGTTTCCCACAGTGCAACCTATGGGGGCTCAGGAAGGCTTCACAACCAAATTAATCTAATGCACTTTTTTTGGTTGCCCAATTGTCCTGCAATGGGAACATCACCTCTACCATTCAGGCCTCGTGCAAGGTCCATGAATACCTTGAGTATAAGAAAGGAGGTTACGCAAAAGGAGAATGCATCAGTATTATGTATGTCCTCCATCTTAAGTGCTAGACTGGTAACTCACCCTCCCTGACAACAGCAGGTGGGGAAACGTATTCTTGCACTGAAGTCTTTGTTTGTTCTATTAGTTTTAAGGTAATTTAGGTATCTATATTCTATTCACTCACTTCCAAAATTGGAGAGAGAGAAAGGCCCTGGTATAGATTTAACGGTCAGATTCCACAGTCATTGGTTCAATAAAAAGCCTGTGGACAAATGTTTCACATTAATTAGCCTTTTTTTTTTTTTTTTTTTTTTACATAAGACACATAAATGACAAAGAGATAAACTAAAATGTCTTTTGTTTTTGAAAAAAAATGCATTGAATAGCTGAGTGATTCTGCTTTCATTGTTACATTTTGAATACCATGCAATTCCTATGCCACAGCTATTTAGGAGATTCTATAGTATTATCAAGTGAATTTACTGAGATTACCATTTTTACAATGGATGACTGCAGAATTAATAAAGATGACACATTTAAATTATGTGCTTGATAGGAATATACTGTTTAAATCTATGTAAAATTAGAAAAGGAGCCTGAGACTTTCTTTACCTAATTTTTAGTTCATGGCTTATTGTAAGACATAAATTCTACTGTTCAATTATTTACAATCCTAATGGTATTGCTTTTCCTTAATTGTTGAATGTAGATAATATTTTATTTATAGATAAATATATATTATATTTATTCAGGAGTTAGAGGAATGCAATAATTAAATACACACAATACATATGAATAATTGCAAATTAAAGAAATTAATACTAACTGAAGAGATAAAATTATGTTGATATTAGTAGAAAAATGATCTCCTATTTGTGACTAAATTCTACCAATACTACATTACTGGTGTCCTCATATTTTGCACTATGAAATTAACTTGTCACTTCTACAGTAATTCTTTATGAGACATGTATTAAGGTCATGTCAGAATTTCTAAGTAATCAAAAGTATTTCACAAAGGCAAAGATTAAGTGTTAGAAACTAAATAGGAATTCTACTACAGGATTACTGCATAAGCGAGGTTTTTGGTCACTGAATCTGAGCACGTTGGAGCCTGTTAAATATTAACAGACAAGTGCTACAAAAGGATTAGCTTGGACTGTGAGCAGATACTGTGAGAGGCAATCCCTTCTTGTTGGGTCTGAGTAGAACTGACAGGGTAATATTTTCTGATACCTCCAAGGTGAAGGCAGGAAAGTGGATGTCTATTTGATATTCTAAATCGACAGAATTTTTTTGTCAGAACATAAAGTAAGTTGAAATAAGAGGATTTTTTTTTCTTCCCAGTTCTTAACACTGTTCCCACATTTGGCAGCTATGAAATATTGCAGATAAATATTATTGGATATCATTTTTTGAAAATAAACATTTTTCATTTTGTTTGGCCATAAAACCTGAAAACTACTGTCTGATGGCTATTTATCCAGGAAATACAGCTGGTAGGAACAAGAAGCAAGTTCTTGCATATGGGATGATGATGATGACCTTGTGAGTTTTCAGTTAATCTTTGTCTTCTATTTTGATATTTCTGCTTGTCATTTCAGACAGTTACTGAGATGCTGCAACAGTGTCTCATTAGCATCACCCAAGTTGTTAGAGTTGCAAAATAATCATAACAAACTTGTACAAACTAAACCATAACCAGGGCTGGATCTGGTAAAAGCATACTGGCTATCTTCAGGAGGATCATTTTGCCACAGGAATCCACATTAGGAACAGTGGTTGGTGGCTGGCTGCCAGAGACTGATGGTTCTCCAGGCTGCTATGCCCTGGTGGCACCCAGATTCAAGTATTTCTCACTGATTTGGGGCTTCTAAAATCTTCCTTGGTAACTAAATATGGGTCACGTAAGTTTGCATATATACATAAGTTTGAACTGGTAGTCAGTGAATGATCATTGGGATTCAGAGATAAGCTGAAACTTTAACTTGGACTTCAGGAGGAACACCTGAGGGGTTTGACCTGCTGGATTAGACCACCTGGGGCCAAGACTTGTGCCGACAGTGCTGGGTGACCAGCCAAAGGAGGCTGGAGGAGGCCACAGCAGAGGACAAGCTCCAGGCCTGGCCTGTGGTTAGTCACCCTGCTGAGGGCAAATCTGTCTTTGGAAGACTTTTCAGCCATCCTGCTGGAAACACATCCATGTGTCTGTGTCAGCTGAGTGAACGGACTGCTTGTCACAGAAAGCAATGAGTCGGGAAGGGCTCAGTGATCACTATAACATGGAAAAATCAACGCATAGAGAGGGCTAAGGCAGGAAAGTGATCTCAGCTCTGTATGCAACAATTGTAAGAGTGCTGCTAGAATAACGTGCCCCTAGGGAGGGTGCAGGAAGGAGGGAATTCACAGGAGGAACACAGAAAATGATCCAGAATGGGGAGGGCATTACTGTGATGCAGAGGGATCAAGTTATTCAGCTTGTACAGAGGGATCGAGTCATTCACCTTGCTCAAGGATGGGTCTTAAAATCATTTTGGTTAGACGTGAAAAATCGCTGGCAGGGGGTTTGCTTTTACAGCCATGAATTCGTGGGGAAGGGGGAGGAGGAGGACGTTAATGTGGTCACAGTCTACTGCCGGCACTGGCCAGTGCTGTGCATTAGCTTTGTTAGGGAGTGATAGAGGAGCAACAAGCACACGTTCCCCCCTCTGCCCCCGAAAGCTGCAGAGCTGCCCCCAGCCCTGGCTCTGCATCCTGCAGCCAGCAGCTGACCAGCATCCAGTAGCTGGAAGCAGAACTTTGTGGAGAGAAACTCAGCCTCGACGTAGGACACAGTTTCCTTGAAGTAAGGAAATTAACAGCTGGAATGATTTACCAGGGGAATTGCACAGGCTTTTAAAATGAAACTGTGTCTTTCTAAACTGGCTGTCATCCAGCTGCAGAGAACAGCTCTATGTCCTGTTTATACAGAAGAGCAGAGTGTGTGAACACAGGGGTTTCTGTCACCTTTGCAGCCTATGGAAGATACACCTGACATTTATAGATATTTTGGTTCCTGATCATGCTGACTTTGCAGCAGCATGTGGTCCTGACCTGACCCAAGGCAGGATGCAGTGCTGCTCTATTTGCTACTTGTCATAGTTGGCAGATAGAGGGTGGAAGGAAATGAATCACTTTCATTGAATTTTTCCTTGCTTTTTTTTTTTTCTTCATGTCTATCAGTGTTGCAGATGATAAAAAAAAAAGGGGGAGGGGGGGGACAGGAATAAAAGAGCCAATGTCTAGTACAAAATTTCGTGACTGTTTTCTTAAGTTTTCAAAATAAATGTATAGATGTAGAGAAATTCTGCCTCTGCAGGCAGAAGCACCTGTAAGGAAACAGATCACTTGGAGCTCGATGACCAGCTCTGGCAGTTGCATTTTGCTCAGCTCCATCCATTTTGGCAGGTCTGAGCGAAGCCCACAGTGCTGGTTGCTGTGCCTCAGCTGCCACAGGTGAGGACACATCTGGGAGGAACGGGAACATGATCATGCCCTTGGCTTTCTTCTGTGATCCTGATGCCTGCTTGCTGTGAAATAACAATGTACCACTTCTGCTTTACAGATGTTGGCCAATCTTTAATGTGAGTTCAGAGCAAGCTGGCTTTCCTGGGCACACCAGCTGCAATGCAGAGTAAAAGGAAAGGCAAACAGGCACATAAATGGGCTTTGAAGCACTCATTGTGATGCAGTGAGAATAAAAGCATCTTTGCTGCCAAAAAAAAAAAAAAAAAAATTGGCAGTTGTGCAGGAGCTCTCTTTTCCCCGTATCCTCTGCTTGCACTCACACCTTTGCTCTGTTATGCTCTTCCACAAATTGACACCAGTTAAGATGTGGCAGCACCTGCCAAATGGAGCTGCTATGTGGCTGGCCTGGCAGAGCTCCCTGCTCCTCTTGTCTCACACCTGGCCTTGCTCACCTTCCTTGCAGTGCAGGCACAGATACGGCCTTGGAGCTGGCCGGACCTCCCTGCCTCCCGCTGGGGACAGAGCCTGTGGTGCCGTCAGGGCTGACTCGGGCCCCCCTGACTCTGGCCAGGCATTTCCCATCGCCACGCCTTCTCTTTCCTCCCCTCCCTCATCCCTTCATGCATAGTCCCTGTGCTGCTCCATGCTCACCCATGCTGGTCAAGTCAAACAGGCTCCTGGACACAGGATGACAAGCGTCTACCTTAAACTGCTCCCCAGAGCAATTTCCAGGCACTGCTTGGCAGCGACAGAAGCAGAGTGGCCATGTGCACCCAGCTGCCTCCATCTGAAGGCCAGATGGTGGCCTGGCATGGACATCGGCTGCCCCACAGTGGTTGGTTCTAGTGCCCAGGAGTGTTTCTGGGCATGCATAGTTTATGAGTACAGATGTACAGCCACCGCCAGCACGCCTGTGAGGCCATATAGCAAAGACTGCAGCCAGGGCCTGCATGCAGGCAGTGCACAGCCGTACACAGAGAGCGGGTCCTACAGGTGCAAGCACTGATTTTTAAAACCAAGCTGGACTGAACTTGTAGTGTTATTCGTAGGCTTGTGCCCAGTGCACCTGGCCAA